>CM040122.1:280959345-281155810 GCA_022559845.1 Amorphophallus konjac
GCCAAGAATGCATAATTTCAATAATAGCTCCATGATAAGGTAACCAAAAATAAGAAATGCATCTATTGAGAATAAGAGATTTCAAGAAAGGCATTAAATAACTAGGTTATGCCATGGAGATAAATTTGGCAGCATAACGGTACAAATTCTTTAGCTTTCACACTTTAATTAAAATACTTTGATTAAGGTGATATGTCCCAGAAATTCAATAGTCTTTCTAGGATCATAGGAATATTAACCCCTTTGGGTCAAAACTCAGGAAACTTAGCGGTCAATAACGAGGCCGTCACATGACTATAGCGGTCTAGTTCTGGACCGTTAAGTATAAGACTGTTCGATAGTTGCAAACATGCTCTCTGGAGTCTTTGGCGGTCAAAGGTAGATCCGTCAAGGTCCCTTTAGTGGTCTAGAGAAGGCGCGCTAGAAGACTATGGCGGTCAATTATTGGGCCGCTAAGATCCAGAAATACAAAATATCGGTAGTGCTTTCTAGACAAATGGGCTTTAATGGTACAACCAACTCGGCGTCCTAGTGGGAATCCCAGGCTCGCGGAGAATTACGGAGGCCTTGAAAGAAGATTTTGTAGTCCATTGGAAGGAATATCCAAGGGAGAGGTCATCATGTCCAAGATTATGTTCCTATAGTGCAAAGTGTGTAGCTAATGGTCATATACTAGAATATATGCCATGAACTTATAGAAATGACTCTGAGATAAGAATATAATATGTACAGTAAAAAATCAGCGTTAAATCTCGTCAATACAAGCATTCAAACCATAATTTAATACAAAATTATATGGTTTTTGGCACAAAATACCTTATGCTTTAAAATAATCTTAAGTACCATACAAAATATGAACTCACTATTTATGAATCAAGAATTAAAACTCAGAGTAATAAATACCATTGAAATAGATTAGTATATAGTTAACTAGGCTTAATTATAAGTTATATGGGCTGTTCTTAAATCTATCTCGGGTTGACAGAAGACAGCATAGTGGCGGTCTATCATAGAGCCGTTACAGGACACTGGCAGTTTATCGTAAGGCCGCCAAAGTAACTTTAACGGTCTATTTTCGGTCCTTCTGAGATTTCATAAGAATCGGGATTACAAAGTGTCTAGCAGTTCATCGTAAGGCCGCTACAAAGAGATGGCAGTCAAATTCTAAGCCGCTAGAGCACGACAGACAATAACTTAAATAAAAGGGTTCTAAGGATTTTAACTCACATCATGTCTAAAAATCATATATAAACTTTCCCTATCAGGATAAAACGAAGGTTAAGCTAACAATATGCATGGGTTTCTGTGAATTTACAAGAAAGTTCCTTTTTAACTTAGTTAGGGCTAAGAATATGCATGCATATATACTAGATGCACAAAATATGAAATTCACAATCTATAAAGCATGAAATCAAGTGCAATAAGAGGGCTTTTATCCCTAGAGTGATGTTTTAGCCATTCATGAGATGACCTACCTCTGCTAATGTAGCAACTCGAAAATTTTTATATGCATTTATAAGCAAAAAGAAATAATGAAAGATGAAAATAAAATAAATTATGAATATTTTTTTGATATGCCTTTAAAAGTATGGAATACATAAACATGAACCCTATTCCACTTGTTAACACGAACGACGAGATTCACGGCACGATTCTGAGAAGGTGAAGACGTCGGTATTGTAGCAGTACTATAGCATCCGATTTAAGAGAGAATTATTAGCTTTAATCTAATCCTAATTAATGGATATGGTCATTCTTACATCATTGAATAAATGAGGTCATTGATTATGTCATTCACATAGTGGAACAAAGTTGGTGTAATAGTAGAACAAGGTTGGTGTAATAGTGGAACAAAGTTGGTGGAATAGGGAAAGTAGGTGGGAGATTTTGACCTATAAATAGGGCTGGGCTCTTCCTACTCAAAGCACAAATCTATTGCGAGGAATTACTGGTTGGAGTGAGGGAGAAAGCTCGAAGTTGGAGGAGTATTCGAAAGCATTCTTCGTTCTTAAATTTCTTTTTCTTTGATTTTCAACGAGATAGGTTTTCTCTCAGGTGAAAACTTAATTAGATCTACATATATGTTTCTTTGCATGAGTATTTTGATTCTATGTAAATTTTTCATGATCACGTATTTTAAGATTTAAAGTTCAAAAATGAGAGTTTTCATTATCATAACATGTTTCAATAACGTGGATCACATATGGACCATGATTTGAATACGGTAACCATGCCGATTTACCTCATTTATGTGCGTTATTTTAAAACTTAAAATTTAAATTTTAAAATCATGTTCTTATCTTAAGAATACTATTAACGAAGAAATGACTAGGTGAATGAACTCGTAAAGCTATCATTAATTATTCAAACAACTATGCTCCAATTTTCGTAGAATTTCTATACATGATTGACCCTATCTATTTGATCTAAGCTCTATCTGAAAGCTTGACATCTTCTTTCAAATTTTCTTCATACATGAACATATTATGCAATTGGAAGCTTGACATCTTTTTTTCAATATCTTTTCCTTCATTGAAATTCTTTCACAAATGAACATGTTAGAATATACAAGAATGATTTCCATTCGATTTATGTATTTTTATGTCTCCGAAAAATCGTGTAACTAGCAAGTTTACCAAGAGAGACCGGTGTCTAAGGCTAGAGGTCCACGGGCAAACGCTTTAAGTGGATAAGTGGTTACTTAATTAGGACCTCGTCAATACGAGGGGAGCCTCCCACTATCTTACCTCTTACCTGGCCGCGTTTTCTTTGATTTTCTACTAATTACCTGATTGAGAAAAACTTGATCTAAACATATTTTACAAAATTTTCACGAGAGTTGATCACACCTTGACCGAAAATTCATTCTCTTTATTATCTTAATGTCGTTAAACATGATGCCTTAAATCATCCTTGAACTTCTCATATAAACTTCATTTATTCTTCATTGTACATGCCTTTTCTTCATAGTACATGTCCTTGGAAATGAAAATTACTTTAGCCATAAACTACCGTTTGGAGTGTAGGAGCTAAGTGCCATGCAGGGTAATGTGCTACGTTGTGGGAGTCACCTCTTGAGGCCGGAATGGCACAAAGTGCTACATAGTGGGAGCCACCTCTTGAGCCTATAGGGGCCACCTCTAGAGTCCGCCATAACTAAATGACTAGTTATGCGCTATATTACGCTTCTTAAACTTTTCTTGAAACTCGAATTGGCCATAATTATGAATGAATTATTCTGGAAATTACATGGGACTTTGGTCCACCTGATACTCAATGCCTGGCAAACATGGGGGCCCTGATTTGGTCCTAGGCGAGTAAAGCCTGAAAGTACTTGTGCCCGAGGGAGTTGAATGATCAGGTGTGGCATTGCACCAACTGACATGCAAGATTGAACTTGGCAATTCACTTATTACATGCTTGACTCGTTACATGCTTAACTTCCTATACATGACATGTTTGACCGTAGTGATTAATATCTTTGTTACATGGCCATATTTATAATTCTATGCTTGTTATTGATCTTCATGCTTACACTTGAGTTCTATAATATCTATTCTTGAAATTCTTGACTTCCTGACCTTGATCTCTATTTGTCATTTATTTTATTACTTGTTTTATTGGAAAGCATATAGATGATCTAAAATTCTAATTACTTAAAGTGACATGGTAAAGAGATATAAGTCCTACTGAGCTTTCTAGCTCACCCTGTGTATTGTTGTTAATTTTCAAGAAATCCTGAAGATGACGGGAATGGGCTAGAATGATGATAGTGATGATAGTTTTTAATACATTTCTTTTCCCAGTCTGTCTACTTATAAATGAATGTATCGAGTTTGAATAGTGTTGTAAGTCCTTGAAGGATATTTGTTGAAAATGTCAGATTATGAAATAAAGATGTGATTTTATCCATTTGTTGTTCATACTCATCATCTGAGTCTCTTGATCGACTTGTCCGTATAACTGTTCATGCCTTGATAATTTCACCTTGTTCGGGGTGTGACAGTTTAGTTGGTATCAGAGTCTATGGTTAAAAAGAGTCTAGAGCATCAAGGCTTAGTTATTGAAAACCCTAGGTTGTTCACACTATAGGACAAACGATAGCTATATTGGACCCGTGATATTAGGTAGAGACTTGGGCTAGATATTAAGATATGTAGAGATAATACATTTAATCCCCATAGCTTGTTTTGTAGAAATTCTTAGCTGTTGAAAATGGCCGCTGAGCGTGCTCAATGGAGAGAAATGCAAAGGACAGTCCAAGGGCTAACTCAAGCCCTACAACAAGTGGCTCAAGGAGAAGTTAATGCCCATGGTGCGGTAGACCTGCACCGTAACTTTAGGAACATGAATCCCCCGAGATTCAACAGTTCCACTGACCCGGATGAAGCCGAACATTGGGTCAAGGAGATAGAAAGAATATTCCGAGCCATGCAATGCTCGGATAAAGATAGAGTTTTGCTTGCAACTTTCCAACTGGAAAGGGATGCAAGATCTTGGTGGGAATCCGTGGAGGCGACCTTGCCCGATCCCCATATCACTTGGGAGGAATTCCTAGAATATTTCAACGGCAAGTATTTCTTGGAGAGAGTGCAAGAATAGAAGGCAGTAGAATTTGCCACCCTTAAACAAAGAATTCTCTCTGTAGCTAAATACGAGGCCCAATTTTCTCGACTGTCCCGTTATGCTCCACACCTCATTAATACAGATAGAATGAAGGCCAAGCGATTCATGAATGGGCTAAGGCCCCAATACATTCCCCAACTGGCACCTATGGACATCTAAACATATGCCGAGATGGTCCAGAAGGCCCAACTTCTAAAAGATGCCATGGAGATGGCGGATAGAATCAAGGGAAGAGTCATGAAAGAACAAGTTATTGGCGCCGGAAACTTTAAACCCACTTTTAGAAAGAAGAGGCCAAATGATGGAAGAATCTCTCAACAAGATAAAAAATCTCGAGATGGAAATAGACAAGTCATCCCTTATATATCTTCAAAAGATATCTGCAAGTATTGTGACAAGGCTGGCCACAAGACTGAAGAGTGCTGGAGAAAGAAGGGAGCATGCTTGCGCTGTGGAAGTGGGGATCATCGCATTTCTGATTGTCCCCTTATGAGGGAATCTCCATCGGAGAAGAAAACTCAAGAAGGACCAAAGCGTCAAGGAAGACTCCAAGCTCTGATAGAACCTACACCTACTAAAGAAGGAGGAGTGGTGGAAGGTAGTCTCACCATCAATTCAAGAACAGCTTTTGTTCTATTTGATACTGGAGCTATCCATTCATTCATATCCCAGAATTTTGCTACCACCTTACATGAAAAATCTGTTCTCTTGAAAACTAAACTTGTTATTTCCACACCTTTATGAGCAAGCACTGAGCTTAAACATTATTTTCCCTCTAGTGAAGTGTTGATTAGTGGTCATAACTTAGCCACTGATTTGATATGCAAGAACATGGAGGGTTATGATGTAATCTTAGGTGCTGACTGGTTGGCCAAGTATAATGCTAAGGTGGATTGCAGGTGAGGAAGTGTAACCTTTGGTGAACCAGGATACCTGAAACTATCTTTCTCTAGAAATAGCCATCATAGACACCCTCTTCTCATCTCTGCCCTTCAAGCTCGAAAAATGATGAAGAAAGGATGTGTTGCATTTTTGGCTTCTATCCTTGTAACCGAACCCAAGAAACCCATTCTAGAAGAAATATCTGTTGTTAAGGAATATACAGATGTATTTCTTGAGCAATTACTTGGCATACCACCTGAGAGAGAAGTTTCATTCTCAATCGATTTGATACCAGGAGCAGCCCCTGTATCCAAAACTCCTTATAGAATGTCACCTACTGAGCTGAAGGAACTAAAAGAGCAATTGATGAAATTATTAGAGAAGGGATTCATCAGACTTAGTACATCACCTTGGGGAGCACCTGTTCTTTTTGTGAAGAAGAAAGATGGATCTATGAGATTATGCATTGATTATAGGTAGTTGAACCAATTGACTATCAAGAATAAGTACCCTCTGTCAAGAATTGATGAACTATTTGATCAAATCTCTGGAGCTCATTATTTCTCTAAGATTGACCTCAGGTCAGGTTATCATCAAGTGAGAATCAAGGAAGAAGATATTTATAAGACAGCATTCAGGAGTAGATATGGACACTATGAATTTGTTGTCATGCCTTTTGGGCTGACTGATGCACCTGCAGCTTTTATGCAACTCATGAATAGTATGTTTTGACCCTATTTAGATCAATTTGTGATGATATTTATTGATGATATATTGATCTACTCCAAAACCAAGGAAGAACATGAAGCACATTTGAGGATTGCCTTACAGATATTAAAGGAGAATCAATTATATGCTAACTTGAGCAAATGTGAGTTCTAGTTAGAAGAAGTTTCATTTTTTGGAAATGTGATCTCTAAGGAAGGTATTTCTGTTGACCCTTCAAAGGTAGAAGCTATCAATAACTGGGAAAGGCTTATAAATGTGACCAAAATCTGAAGTTTTCTAGGATTGGCCGGTTATTATAGGAGATTCATCAAAGACTTCTCTAAAATTGTCGTGCCATTGACTAGACTAACAAGGAAGGAAAATTCTTATGTATGGGCTGAGGAATGTGAGAAGAGTTTTCAAACTCTATAGGAGCGCTTGACAACTGCACATGTTCTTACTCTACCTATTGTGGGAGGAGGATTCGAGGTATATGCTGATGCTTCGAGAATTGGCCTAGGTTGTGTATTAATGCAACAAGGCAAGGTGATAACCTATGCATCTAGGCAACTGAAGACCCACGAAGTTAATGACCATGTGCATGATCTAGAATTAGCCGCAATTGTCTTTGCTCTAAAGATATGGAGGCATTATTTATATGGTGAGCAGTTCATTATCTATTCTGATCATAAGAGTTTAAAATATCTATTTTCTCAGAAGGAGCTCAATATGAGACAAAGAAGATGGTTAGAATATTTGAAAGATTTTGACTTTTCTATTCAATACCATCCTGGAAAAGGTAATGTTATGGCTGATGCTCTTAGTAGAAAGTCGAGGGCTCTATTATCAAGTTTGATGATTAATGAATGGCGCTTGCTGGAGCAATTTAAAAGATTAAATTTAAATGTAGAATCAAAGGAGGAACGAGTCTTGATTGCCAGTATAAGGGTACAGCTTGAAGTGTTCTCTGAGATAAAAGAGCAACAAGGTAACGATCCTTTATTAGTTGAAATTTTTGAAAATTTGAGCCAAAGGCTTGATTTTCAACTAGCGAATGACGGGAGATTATTATTTCGAGGAAGAACTTGTGTGCCTGATAGTAACAAAATCAAGAAGAAGATAATGGAAGAAGCGTACCAATCTAGGTATACTATTCATCCAAGAGCCACTAAAATATACCAAGATTTGAAAAGAACCTTTTGGTGGCCTAACATGAAAAGAGAGATAGTCGAGTTCGTAAGCCGATGTTTGGTCTGCCAACAAGTTAAAGCTGAACATATCAAACCAGCTGGTAAGATAAAACCACTAGAGATACCGGAATGGAAATGGGATAGTATTGGCATGGATTTTATAGTTGGATTGCCAAAGACCCGAAGTGGATTTGATGCTATATGGGTGATTGGGGACCAACTAACTAAGTCCGCTCACTTCTTGCCCATCAAAACCAAATGGACCGTGGATGTTCTAGCTGCCATATATATCAAGGAGGTTGTAAGGATGCACGGTATTCGAACTTCTATTATTTCGGATAGAGATCCGAGATTCACCTCTCACTTCTGGAAAGGTTTGCAACCATCTTTGGGTACTAGGCTGAATTTTAGTACGGCTTTCCACCCTCAGACAGATGGACAAACCAAGAGGATGAATCAGATTATTGAAGATATGTTAAGAGCTTGTATGATAGATTTTGGGGGAAGTTGGCATGAACACTTGCCATTGATTGAATTTACATATAATAACAGTAATCAGTCTAGCATTCAGATGGCACCTTTTGAAGCACTGTATGGTAAGCGTTGTAGATCACCTCTATGCCGGAGTGAGGTTGGAGAGAAGGGATTGATGGATCTCGATATTATTCAAGATACAACTCACAATATTCAGTTGATCCGTGAAAGACTGAAAATTGCTCAATCACGGCAAAAGAGTTATGCCGATAATCGAAGAAGAGACCTTGAATTTCAAGTGGGGGAGCATGTCTTCTTGAAAATTTCACCCATGCGAGGAATTAAAAGGTTTGGTATCAAAGAAAAACTGAGTCCAAGATATATTGGCCTTTTTGAGATTCTAGAACGAATCGGCGAAGTGGCATACAAGCTGGCTTTGCCTCCACAATTGGCTGGTGTCCATGATATATTTCATGTATCCATGCTACGGAAATATGTGTATGATCCTTCGCATGTGATTCAATTCGATGACTTGAAGCTACAGAAGGATTTGTCTTATGAAGAAAGATCGATCAAGATCTTAGATCGAAAATTTCACCAGCTAAGGAATAGGGTTATACCCATGGTAAAAGTCCAATGGAGTGAGCGTGGATTCAAGGAGGCTACTTGGGAATTAGAAGAGTTAATCAAGAAGAAGTATCCAAATTTGATCTCAGGTTAGAATTTTGAACCCTCCTTTTGAATTTTTAAATTACTATTACGTCATGTGAATTTGGAGGACCGAAATTCTTTAAGTGGGGGAGGATGTAGCAACTTGAAAATTTTTATATGCATTTATACGTAAAAAGAAATAATGAAAGATGAAAATAAAATAAATTATGAATATTTTTCTGTTATGTCTTTAAAAGTATAGAATACATAAACATGGACCATATTTCACTTGTTAACACGAATGACGAGATTCACGGCACGATTCTGAGAAGGCGAAGACGTCGGTACTGTAGCAGTACTATAGCATCCGATTTAAGAAAGAATTATTAACTTTAATCTAATCCTAATTAATGGATGAGGTCATTCTTACATCATTGAATAAATGAGGTCATTGATTATATCATTCACATAGTGGAACAAGGTTGGTGTAATAGTGGAACAAAGTTGGTGTAATAGTGGAATAAAGTTGATGGAATAGGGAAAGTAGGTGGGAGATTTTGGCCTATAAATAGGGTTGGGCTCTTCCTACTCAAAGCAAAAATCTATTGGGAGGAATTACTGGTTGGAGAGAGGGAGAAAGCTCAAAGTTGGAGGAGTGTTCGAAAGCGTTCTTCGTTCTTAAATTTCTTCTTCTTTAATCTTCAACGAGGTAGGTTTTCTCTCAGGTGAAAACTTAATTAGATCTTCATATATGTTTCTTTGCATGAGTATTTTGATTCTACGTAAATTTTTCATAATCATGTATTTTAAGATTTAAAGTTCAAAAATGAGAGTTTTCATTATCATAACGTGTTTCAATAACATGGATCACATATGGACCATGATTTGAATACGGTAACCATGCTGATTTACCTCGTTTATGCGCGCTATTTAAAAACTTAAATTTTAAATTTTAAAATCATGTTCTTACCTTAAGAATACTATTAACAAAGAAATGATTAGGTGAATGAACTCGTAAAGCTATCATTAATTGTTCAAACAACTATGCTCCAATTTTCGTAGAATTTCTAGACATGATTGACCCTATCTATTTGATCTAAGCTCTATCTGAAAGCTTGACATCTTCTTTCAAATTTTCTTCATACATGAACATATTATGCAATTGGAAACTTGACATCTTTTTTCAATGTCTTTTCCTTCATTAGAATTCTTTCACAAATGAACATGTTAGAATATACGAGAATGATTTCCATTCGATTTACATGTTTTCATGTCTCCGAAAAATCGTGTAGCTAGTAAGTTTACCAAGAAAGACCGGTGTCTAAAGCTAGAGGTCCACTGGCAAATGCTTTAAGTGGATAAGTGGTTACTTAATTAGGACCGGGTGAATACCAGGGGAGCCTCCTACTGTCCCACCTCTTACTTGGCCACGTTTTCTTTGATTTTTTACTAATTACCCGATTGAGAAAAACTTGATCTAAACATATTTTACAAAATTTTTCACGAGAGTTGATCGCACCTTGACCGAAAATTCATTCTCTTTATTGTCAGAATATCATTAAACATGATGCCTTAAATCATCCTTGAACTTCTCATATAAACTTCATTTATTCTTCATTCTGCATGCCTTTTCTTCATACTACATGTCCTTGGAAATGAAAATTTTGCTAGATCTGTACTTTAGCCATAAACTACCGTTTGGGAGTGTAGGAGCTAAGTGCCATGCAGGGTAAAGTGCTACGTTATGGGAGCCACCTCTTGAGACCGGAATGGCACAAAGTGCTACATAATTGGAGCCACCTCTTGAGCCTGTAGGGGCCACCTCTAGAGTCCTCCATAACTAAATGACTAGTTATATGCTATACTACGCTTCTTAAGCTTTTCTTGAAACTCGAATTAGCCATAATTATAAATGAATTATTCTGAAAATTACATGGGACTTTGGTCCACCTGATACTCAATGTCTGGCAAACATGGGGGCCCTGATCTGGTCCTAGGCGAGTAAAGCCTGAAAGTACTTGTGCCCGAGGGAGTTGAATGATCAGGTGTGGCATTGCACCAATTGACATGCAAGATTGAACTAGATAATTCACTTATTACATGCTTGACTCGTTACATGCTTAACTTCCTATACATGACATGTTTGACCGGAGTGATTAATATCCTTGTTACATGGCCATATTTACAATTCTATACTTGTCATTGATCTTCATGCTTACACTTGAGTTCTACAATATCTATTCTTGAAATTATTGACTTCTTGACCTTGTTCTCTATTTGTCATTTATTTAATTACTTATTTTATTCGAAAGCATATAGATGATCCAAAATGCTAATTACTTAAAGTGACCTGGTAAAGAGATATAAGTCCTACTGAGCTTTCTAGCTCACCCTGTGTATTGTTGTTAATTTTTAGGAAATCCGAAAGATGACGGGAATGGGCTGGAGTGATGAGAAAGATGATAGTTTTTAATAAGTTTCTTTTCCCAGTCGGTCTACTTATAAATGAATGTATCGAGTTTGAATAGTATTCTAAGTCCTTGAAGGATAATTGTTGGAAATGTCAGATTATGAAATAAAGATGTGATTTTTTCCATTTGTTGTTCATATTCATCATCTGAGTCTCTTGATCGACCTGCCCGTATAACTGTTGTCGCCTTGATAATTCCGCCTTGTTCGGGGCGTGACAGCTAAAGCCTTTAAACTTCAAATTTGATGCTAGATGCACCCTTAGTCCCTTGCACTTCTTGTGACAAATCAGCAACTTCAAGCTGTTCTAACTCCTTACTCTCTTGACCTATGGACGTAAAATTTAGAGGGTAAGAAGTAGATACTAAGGGGAACGAAAAGTTCTAAAGGCACTAATGCTAAATACCTCGATTTGGTTCTCTAATCCTTTGATCTTCACCGGACTTTTGCACAGTTTCCTAGGTCACTAAGATGGAACCAGCAACTTTGCAGGCTTCTATCTCCTTGTGTGCTTGATCTTCTAGCACGAAATTTTGGGAGATATTAGTCCTACGTATTATCAATAAAAACTTCTAAAGAACCTACCTGAAATAATGTCGTCTTACCTTGATTCCACGTGAGCCAATGTAAGGGTCATGCAGGTCAAAACTACATCAAATTTATAGAGTTTTGCTAGGGTTTGAGGATTAGATCGATCCTGGAGTCCTTATTAAACCTTAGATCGACTTCTAAGAGTCCTTAACATGATTACTAGTTCTTCCATCTCGATCTCTAAAGGATAGACTAGCAAAAATCCCATCTTTTTGCTCTTTCTTCAATTCACGGAACTGACAGGAAATAGCGGTCGCAGCTTGGTCCGCCACATGCCAGTAGCGGTTTTACGATAGACCGCTACAGGTCCTGGGTGCCGAATTTGAATGACTTCAAACTCTATTTTTGTCTTATCCACTAATTTATCCATTCAAGGTTTATTTATCCCTATATTTCGTGAATAAGCTAATTAATCTTCTAGAATATGGGCCAAACTTCATGGGCTTGGTTCTTAAGTCCTTTGGGCTTCATTTAAATAGGCTAGGTTAATGGTTTACCACAATTGGGCCTCAACAATGATTTATTTAACCCAACATTTATTTATTAATCCATTTTGGTCTTTTAAAATTCATAAAAAATACTTAAATATTCTAGAAATAATTTATAAAAATTCCGGGGCATTACACTTTTCCCCTTCTATACGGGGCCAGCAGGTATCTTTCATTTCTTCATTTCGGCCCTTCGGCCAGCTTCCTTTCTTTGTTGCAGTACATATCATTCTCACTTTTGTACGTATGCAATCTGACTCACTTTGGAGGAGACTCAGCACTTCACGGAGCTAATAATAAAGGCTCAGAAGCCGGCATATTTTGGGATTCCAGAGCCGGCCCCGACCACGACACCATTGCCTCCTGGTGACTCGCGAAAGCGAACTAGGTCCAAGTTGAGAGAGGCTGTTGGCAAAGCTAAAGCAATTATCCTTCCTCGAGTTGTATCTTTCGAAGAATTTGAGGCTTCTCGTGTGCAGGGGCCTGAGGCTGAAGGTAAGCTCTTCATTCTTCCATGGTTTATTTGCTTATTCTGGCCGCTTTGGTTAATTCTTCTTTACCGTTGCCGGCACAGTTGCCGCGGTCGTCGGACTAGAGGCGGTAGTAGCTGCCGTGACTAGAGAAAGGGCAGGGGAAGTCTCCATAGCTCATGTGGATGGAGATCTACCTTCCCCGATGCCCAGCCAGGAAATGGAAGGTAATTTGTAATTTGTTCATGGGGCTTCCTCGAACCATCATGTCTTCAGTCGGCTTGATTGTTTCTTGCTTTGAATTTCAATTGAAATACAACCGACATTACTCCCTGGAGCTGACGCTGCTACTGGGGAGCAAGTCATTTTGGAGGGCGAGCCTACCCCCGAGATTCATTCAGCCAACACTCCCAATATAGAGCCGACCGAGGAAGTCCTTGCCGAGGGTGACATTCCTATTAGCAAGACATCTGCTCCGATGGTGGAACGCCAGGAATGGGCAGAGGGCTCTTCCTCTTCCGAACAAGTTGATTACGGTGGCGACTCCAGCGACGAGGAGTTTCTACCTGTTGAGACAGAGACCAAGGATGCCGGGGCGTCTCCGGCCTTTGAAAGTGATTACACAACCTTCAGCCCACCCCGGTTGGCATGGAGCGGCCCTGGGCCGTCGGGCTCACTTGTAGGTGAAGGGGCTGGAGCCACGAAGGCCGCCCTTGGAAATTTGAGCTTAGTGCCAGTCGAGGTGGGAAGTCCTCTCCCATTTTCACTTTACCACTCTTCCCTTTTTTTTATATCAGCTGCCTGATACATATATTTTGGGTGTAGACTGAGGTGGCACTGCCAACCATAACGGTGCAGATACCTCTCCCAGCTTTATGTGCGGGTCAACCAACATTCCCACCAGTCTTGCGGCCTATCGCTCTACAATATCCTAAAGATTATGCAACATCAGTAGGTCTGGAGGGGCCTGGGGTAATTGCGGGGGTTGATGAATTGACAGAAGTTGCGAAACCTCAGCCACTTGATGCCGACAAAGAGCTGTACCCGGAGAAAAGTAGCCAGCCCAAGATAGAAGCAGGAGAAATTCTTGAAAGAGAGGCCAGGGCTTCTAGGGCCTTGGCTCTTGTTACTGAAACTACCCCTGTGGAGGTCAGCCAGGCTGAGTGCGAAGAACAAGTGTCCTCGGCTATTGATGCTCCCGGTGCAGCTCCACCCCAAGAGGCTGGCATGGAGGTTGCCGTTGTCGAGACGTTGCCCGTTGCGTCAGCTGCCAGAGGTGCTTTTGATGTTGGTGCCCTGCAAATCATGCCGTCGTCGTCTTCTGAGATGAGCGATGATATCTGGGCTGCCATGGACAGTAGGGTGGATTTCCAGCTTCTTGAGACGTCACCACTTGGTTTGCAGTCATCAAGCGACCTGGTATGGAAATTCTTGGGAACCCTTCAGCAGACTACCACAGCTAGCCGAGACTTAACTTGTGTACAGCTGAGGGGGTTGGTGGACCACCTTTCCCGCTCACTGCTGGCTTTTGGCTACCCCATGGATGATTGGACACCACGGGTGGTATTGCTGCTAAAGTATGTGAATAGAAGGGAATTTCTTGGCCGAGAAGTAGCTGACCAACTGACGGTCATAACATTGGAGTGAGCTGAAAGACGAACTGCTCTGAGGGACTGCGGAGCAGATGAGAGATGCAACCAGCACTTCTTCGCAGCGCCGAACTTTCCTTGCAGCTCGGATAGCAGAACTACGTGATGAACTTTCCAGGGCCGAGGCCGAGCTTCAAGAAGCTGAGCGCCTGGAAGTCTAGAATGTGGAGGAAGCCGAGTTGTCCGAAGGACGAGCCGCTTCTCTCGAAAAGAAGCTATCACAGCAGGAGGCTGCCGAGTCTCGACTGCAGGAGCTGACCCGCCACCCTTCCTTGGGTATCTTGGAGTTGGAGGACATCTTCCGACGTCCACTGCAATAGCCCCTTTTGTTGATCCCCCCCTTTTTGGTAGATCTTTATGTATCTCAGGGGATGCCTTGAGTAATCATGTAGTTTTCTACCTTATAGCAATGAAATATCTTTATTTGCTGCTAAATCGTGACTTCATTTTCTTATTTTATATATTTTCTCTCTCTTTTTTTTAGCCAATCAGCTTAGTTCGAATATGTAAGTTACTAGGGCAGGAGAGCGCTCACGCCTTCAGCAAAGGGGTGAGGTGACGCGGTGGCGACGTGAGAATGGATCGACGGCACTCCGGGACGCGAACATGACGGGGACGGATAACTGCTATCTCACACAGCTCGGCCTCACGCTGGACGGTCTCACACCGGGCGACACTCAAACTCAAAATGAGAGAGAGGGAAGGGAATAGCACAATATCAAAGCACTTCTTTCATTCATTCATATCATACGTAACAAGCATTGGCCTCCCTTTATATAGGAGGGAGGCTATAGTAACCACACCTTTCAAACTTTACAAATAGCACATATGTCCTTAGCCTAATAAAACAAGCTTACTTACCTAACTTTTGACTTGGGGGTTTTAACCAAATAAAATACACAAAACACACATGTTTATTTGACTTAGACTAGTCTAATAAGATGAAAAGAAAAATACATGTAGAGATACATGTATACATACACACATACTCGATACGTAATATAGCACCGTAGCTATAGGCCGAGTCTTCAAGAAGGATCTCCGAGATCTCCGAGCCATAAGCTCGGTGTCGGGGCAGTGCAGCGTCGGCTCCGAGTAGTGGGCCCAGTAGTGGACCCGGTGTCCCCACCAACCCTCCCGGGGCGGCTGGAACTCGACTCCGTCGAGTAAGGGGGGACACTGTTGTGGTAGTGCTCCAGCAGATCTGGATCGAGGCGCTGGAGATCTTCCCGGCTGATCCAGGAATCATCAGAAGGTGGACGGTCCCGCCAGCGGACAAGGTAGCGCTGGTACACCCTGCTCCGTGTAGTGGTCACCTGCTCATCCAGTATCCTCTCAATGTGCTCGAGCGGTACTCTCGAGGCTGTGGGACGCACAGGGGTGGGCTCGCTCTCAATGGGAGGAGAAGGCTCGAAAGGGTCACTAGGAATCGCTGTGGGTTCCTTGTAGGCCACTAGATCTACCACATTAAAAGTCGAGCTAATCCCATATTCGGGAGGTAAGTCCACAACATAAGCATTGGAGCCAATCTTCCACAGAATTGGGAAGGGTCCATCACTACGGGCTTGCAACTTTTTAATGGCTCCCGAAGGGAGTCGTTCGGGTCGAACCCGTACCATAACCATGTCACCTTCTTGGAATTCATGGTGACGTCTATGCGAATCAGCCAATTTTTTTATAAGTCTCATTACTGAGGTTGATTTGCTTGCTAATTGATTCATGCAGACTCGTGACATGTTGTGCAAACACCTCAGCTGACTTGGATATCTTAGACTCGAGGGGAAGGGGAATGAGATCCATAGGTTTCCTAGGTTTGTATCCATGCACGACCTCAAATGGACTCATACCTATGGACCGATTGACCGAACTGTTGTATGCAAATTCGGCTCTGGGTAAAAGAAGGTCCCAAGTGCCGGGGTGATCCCCTACGAGACACCTCAACAGATTCCCTAAACTCCTATTGATGAACTTAGTTTGCCCATCAGTTTGGGGATGATAGGCAGTGGAAAACTTCAGTTTGGTGCCAACTAGGTGCCAAAGTGTCTTCCAAAAATAGCTAGTGAACCGGACATCCCGGTCAGACACGATGGTTTGGGGAAGACCATGCAGACGCACGACTTCATCAAAGAACAAATGGGCTACTCTAGATGCATCAGATATTTTGGAACATGCAATGAAGTGGGCTATCTTAGAGAACCTATCAACGACAACAAAGATGGAATCATGCTTGTGAGCAGTGCGTGGTAACACAAGGATAAAATCCATGCTCACATCAACCCATGGTCGATCAGGAACATGGAGAGGAGTGTATAGACCAGTGTTCTGTTTGACCTGTTTGGCCATCGTGCACGTCCTACACTGGGCTACAATCTTGGCCACATCTCTCTTCAGGCCAGGCCAATAGAAGTGCTCCTCCACAGAATGGATGGTCTTGTTGCGGCCAAAGTGACCAACAAGACCTCCAGCATGCATTTCCCATATCAGGAAGTCCCGGACAGAAGTCCTCGGGACACAGAGTTGCTGCCCTCGAAATAGAAAACCATCCTGGAGTAGATAGTCAGAAAAGACTGTCGAGGGTCCAGCGGACAGAGCAGAGTAGGCAGGGCCAAAATCAGGACACTCTCCATAGAGTTCCTTCATGCGGTCAAATCCGGTGACTCAGGCCAGGCCAATAGAAGTGCTCCTCCACAGAATGGATGGTCTTGTTGCGGCCAAAGTGACCAGCAAGACCTCCAGCATGCATTTCCCATATCAAGAAGTCCCGAACAGAAGTCCTCGGGACACAGAGTTGCTGCCCTCAAAATAGAAAACCATCCTGAAGTAGATAGTCAGAAAAGACTGTCGAGGGTCCAACGGACAGAGCAGAGTAGGCAGGGCCAAAATCAGGACACTCTCCATAGAGTTCCTTCATGCGGTCAAATCCGGTGACCTCTACCCGAACAGTGGAAAGAAGGGAGACCCTTCTACTCAAGACGTCGGCCACCTTATTGTCCTTTCCAGCCTTATGTTTTAGGACAAAGGTGAAGGACTGGAGGAATTCTACCCACCGACCATGCCTTGGGTTTAAGCCCTTCTGAGAGCTAAGGAATTTCAAAGCCTCGTGGTCCGAGTATAAGAGAAACTCTTGTGGTAAGAGATAGTGTCTCCAATGTTTGAGGGCTTGGACCATGGCATAAAACTCCTTATCATATGTGGAGTATCGAAGCTTTGCATCAGAAAGCTTCTCACTGAAATAAGCCACAGGGTGGCTCTCCTGGCTAAGCACTCCACCTATTCCTACGCCAGATGCATCACATGAAACCTCAAAGACTTTGGAAAAGTCTGGTAGGCGGAGGACAGGGGCTTTGGTCATAAGCTCCTTTATGGCAAAAAAAGCCTGGGAGGCGGCTTTGGTCCACTCAAAATTCCCGTTACAGATGCAATCCATAATGGGTGCCATAATAGTGCTAAATCCCTGGATGAAGCGTCCGTAGAAGGTTGCTAGCCCGTGGAAGCTTCGAACGTCATGGACATTCTGGGGATCTGGCCAGTCTACTATGGCTCGGACCTTGGATTGGTCCACAGACACTCCATGACTTGAAACCACAAATTCGAGAAAAGTGACTCGGTCTGTCATGAATTCACATTTAGCAAGGTTGACATACAGGGTTTCCCTTCTCAAAGTCTCGCAAACTTCCCTCAAATGGTGAATGTGATCCTGAGGGTTGTGGCTATAGATGAGAATGTCGTCAAAGTAGACGACAACAAAGCGACCAATGAGAGGACGAAGGGCTTCTGTCATAAGCCTCATGAAAGTGCTGGGGGCATTGGATAGCCCAAACGGCATGACAAGCCACTCATACAGACCTTCTTTGGTTTTGAAGGCTGTCTTCCACTCGTCCCCTGGTCGAATTCGGACTTGGTGGTAGCCACTTTTCAAGTCAATCTTGGAAAAGATGGTGGCTCCACTCATCATGTCAAGCATGTCATCAAGATGGGGAATGGGAAACCTATACTTGATAGTGATCTTATTGATGGCGCGGCTGTCAACACACATCCGCCAGGTGCCATCCTTCTTGGGTGTGAGCAAGGCAGGGACAGCACATGGGCTCTTGCTCACCCTGAGGAAACCTTTTTGGATAAGGTCCTCGACAATCCTTTGGAGCTCAGCATGCTCCTTCGGGTTCAATCGGTAATGGGGAAGGTTGGGTAGGGTGGACCCAGGGACAAGATCAATAGCGTGTTGAATGTCACGCATGGGAGGGAGTCTAGAGGGCAAATCCTCTGGGAAAATGTTTGGGAAGTCCTGCAGAATTGCCTGGACCTCGGGTGGGACTGAGACTCGAGACTCCTCGGGGGTGAGGGTGACAATAACAGCCCAGACAGGGGCACCTTCGGCAACCTCCCTATTCAGCTCACGGACACCTATGAAGTTAAGGCGCCTAATCGGGTCATGGTCAACCTTAGGGGCCTTAGGGATGGATATGGAAGGTGTAGGAGAGGAGGGAATGTGAAGCCTCCCTTTGGTGGGGGTTGGGGCATTCTCCTGAATTTTGGGGGATGCAGCGGGTGTGGAGGTAAGACTCTTTCCCGTGGCCACTTTTGGGGGTGTTGGGAGCAACTGAATCCTCTTCCCATTATGGGAGAAGGAACACTGGTTGGACCGATCGAATGTAGTAAGGTCTACATCGTAGATCCATGGCCGTCCTAGGATGATGCTCCCAACCTTCATAGGCACTACATCGCATAGGATTTGTCCTTGGTAGGACTGGAACTGGATGGGAATGACACATGTAGTGGTGACTGGGATAGACGTGTCGTCAACCCAAGCCACGTTGTATAGTCTCGGATGAGGGTGTGTAGGTAGTCCTAGACGGGAGATAAAGTATGAAGAGACTGCATTAATACAGCTCCCGTTGTCAAAGATCACCTTGCAGGGTTGAGACTTGACCATGATGTAGGTTTGAAATATGGAGGTTCGGCGCCAGTCGTCCTCCTGGGGGTGAGCTAGGATGCAACGAACTACACCCAATCGTCCATGACTAGAACTCTCAATGATATCTCCCACTTACACGTACTCGACATGCGTGCTATCAAACCCCGCATCTAATTCCTCAAATTGGGCAATGAGATCAGGGTCAGGCTCATATCTCTCAAGGGGTTCTTCTTCCCGAGGTGGAAGCGCCACAGGCTGGGGGTCAGTGATGACCAAGGCTCGGGTGGGGCAATTGGTGGCAATATGCCCTATGTTATGACACCTGAAGCATCGAACTCCCGAGATAGGGGCTGGTTGGGAGGTGCTAGGGATGACCCCTTTTCCTTTGTCATCTCTCCTCTCAACTGGTGGAGTATACTCCAGTCTAGGCACAGTAGCGGGTGCAGGTAAAGGGTTCCTTAGAAAAGGAGCAGCAGGGGCAATGACCCTAAGTGGGGTAGCAGTAGAGACGTAGGAGGTGGAGCGGTCAGGTCTCTCAGAGTAGCGGACCATGGGATTTCGGGACTCGGGTTGGCGGTAGGTGGGGACCCGAGGTGGGACAACCTTTTGAAATCGCTCGACGTCCCGAGCAACTTGATAGGCGTGCTCGAGGGTGTTAACCTCCCGCAAGAATAATTCCCGCTAAATACTCTCGTGTAGGCCAGCCCTAAACCGTGAGAGGGTGACGGAGGTATCCTCCATGACTCGGCTCCGAAGGAAGAAGTCATCAAATTTGGCGATGCACTCGTCCATGGACTTTCCATCTTGGGTGAGTTTCTACCATTGGTCTAAAAGACGCTGATGGTAGGAAGGTGACAGATACTTCTCCCTCAATTTCTCCTTCATTTCTTCCCACGTGCCTATAGAGTCCTCTCGTCTCCTTGCTAGGAGATTCTCGATGTTGCACCAGTAGGTCTTGGCTTGACCCATGAGTTTCATCTTGGCAAACCTCACCCTTGTAGCAGGGGTCATGCGGCGATGCCAATCAAAATATTGGTCCATCCTGGTCTCCCAATCAAGATATGTAGCGGGGTTGAGGGACCCATCAAAACTCGGAGTGTCAATCTTGACGTTCCGTAGGATAATATCCTCATCATCATGGTCCCTATCTCGAGGCGTTCGGGCCTCTTGCTCTCTACCTTGGGGAGCCTGATTCGGGCGGGCTTGCTCTCTCTCCTCCCTAGGATTGGCTACGGGATCGCCATGGCCATTCACTCGTCCTTCCTCTCCCTTCAGTCGATCCTCTAAGGCTCGGATCCTCTCATCTAGCTCGGCTCGAAGTTGGCCTATGGATTCTTCAAAATGGGTTAGAAGATTATGCTCGAGCTGAGCCAACATAGCACTCTCGCTCTTCTGATCCATGTGGGATTGTAGAGTTGAAAGGCGCTCTAGACGGCCGGATGAATTCCTAGACCAACGTGGCATGCACGACTTTGGACCTAAATGATGCAGTCCTGGGACCGATAATTAGCAAGCTATAGACCCGAATTTTGTTGGCGAAATATGCAAAGGGCCAAGTTAAAGGGACCGGTCAGGGAGAGTTGTTTGCCCGTAGGTAAAGTAGTTGTGGAACTGCCTCCTGAAAATTAGGGTGCCCTAATGTGACAGCCTAGGGCCTTAAAGGATAGGTGCAAGCAAGCACTCTCTCACCGTCCACAGCGATGCACTCAGAAGACTGGCTGCGTGGATCGGGCTCTCTCTTACTTCATCGCGCGGTAATTGAAAAGATACTAAATGAGCAAGTTTGGAACACGTACCTAGCTGACTGAAAAGTCTAGCTCCGACTGGAGACGAAGGCGAGCGGGGACGTGCGTGCCCGCATGGCGTCGATGAAGTTTGAGCGGTTACAAAGCATTCACTCCACACAGGGAGGATTTAATTATTACAAATCGCTTAAAATTTCCCGCGCAGGGGAACAAATCAGTCCAAATTCTCTGCGCAGGGAGACTCAGAGGTACCCTCGTCCCGTAAATTACGGCCTGTGTCTCAGCTACCCGGTGACTCGGGTACCGGACAACCATTGTTGCGGACTTCAGATGCCACGATCAATAAGTCAAAAGATATATATATATATACATATATATATATATATATATATATATATATATAGGATTATATATATCTAAAATATATATATTATAGATCTAACTTTTTTTTAAACCACTTCTTTGTTAATCAAATAATATATATAGATATATATAATATTATATATATTCCACATATATATTATATATATTTAACATGTATTTTTTTTTTCAAATTTCACCTACTTTTTTTTTCCAACCTTCACCTACCCTTTTTTGACTTTTCACACTTTTTTTTCAAACTCCTTTTTTTTTCTTCAAACACTTCACCCACTCTTTTGTTTTTTTTTCCTCGGGCCTGCGCGTGCTTCACGCAGGGTTCTCAGTGGCTTCGGTGGTCAACTGTGTTGGGTTAGATGGACGCAGTCTATCTCCACTAAGTGTGGATCTAGAGGGGGGTGAATAGATCAACTTGCCTAATTTAAAACTATTGTAAGTTCTAAAGCGGAATTTAGGCAAGCATCAGTAAAGCTAAATGAAAAGTGCTAAGCAAAAGGTCGATCCATGAAAGCCATTCACCATATCTTATATCGAAAGCTAGACATAAGTATGAGCGATAGAATCAATAAAGCTAAGCAAAGGATACCAGCACACACAGTTCACAAGCAATCACACAAACACACTGCACACACGATTTTTAGGTGGTTCGGTCAACGACCTATGTCCACCCCACACTCAACTGAGTATGGCTTCCTGCTGCGCAGCACAGCTTGCGTCCGCTGGGCTTTACAGCTTGTCCAAACAACCCGCTGATACACAGCTTCGCTGGGCACTACAGCTTATCGACCAGAGGATCTGATCCTCTGCAACCGCTGGGGAAATACAGCTTAACCCGTCCAGTGGAGACCACCACTGCAAGACCGCTGACACACAGCTTGAAGAAACAGCATTCGAAAATGAAAGACAGAATCAAAACGAAGAATAAAAACCCAAAAGCAATGTAGCTCTTAAAGAGCAAAGCTCAGCTCTGGTTTTGAACCACGAGACTGAGATACAAAACCTCTCACTCTCACTCTCAATCAGCTCTCTCTCTCAACTCAATCTCTCTCGATCTTTTCCTCTCTCTTTTTCTTCTTCTTCTCTATTTCTTCTTCTTCTTCTCTGTATCTTCTTCTTCTTTCTTTTCTCTCTGTGGATCGAAGGCTCACTGCTGCTGAGTGTATAGACTTTTTTCTTCTTCTCCTTCGATCAGTCTTCTTTTGTGGAAGAAGACTTGTTTATATAGCAACAACTGCAGCAGGCGTGTGCTCTCCACGTTTCCCGCCCAGCAATTTGGACCACGCGACAGCATCCAATGGAGTGTCAGTACACGTGTCCTTATCTGGATACCTTGTCCTTCTCAGATCATGTGCCAGGTACCTGGGATCACGTGCCCCTCATTAGCTTCTTCAGTCCGATGTATAGAGTTCTCTGTTCACGTGCTCAATGTCAGCAATCTGACTTGCTGCGTTGACGCTGTCAATCAATGGTGTTAACGCAGTGATGCATTCCAGTAGCCATTAGCCTCGTCTCTTTAGCTCATGCGTCGACGCTGCTCAATTGTGGCGTTGACGCAGTGGAATAGCCTATGAAGCTGAATGCTTCTTCAACTGCTGCGTCGATGCTGCTTGCTTGTGGCGTTGACGCAGTGGAAGATATCGTGAAGACTTCGTCAACTGATGTGTGGACGCTTTAAGCTCCCAGCGTCAACCTTGTTCCCTTCAGCAATCAAGAACAAAGTCATAAGATTTGAGTATGTACATTGCAGTGTATATACTTCGTTGTATAGACTTGTGAAGGCGAATGCAACGTACAGACTTGCCCAATGTGTTGACTTCAACAAAGGAGGCACCGGCTGTATAGACTTTAAATCCTAGAGGCATTGTATAGACATAATGCACTTAAAGGCTTCATGCGAAGGAAAGCATTGACGCTGCATGAAGCATGGACAGTGTACAGACTTTGCCCACTTATGGACTTCATGTAATGCAAGCGAATGTGAAGACTTCAGTGTATAGACTTGAAAGTCTTGAAGCCAATGTATGGACTTGAGCAAGCTAAAGGGCTGTATAGACATCGAAGACAAGGGCCGATGTATAGACTTGCCAAACAGTCCAGTGTATATACTTTATGCAAGGAGGCCAATGTGTAGACTTGAAAAGCTGAGGCTAGTGTACAGACTTGCCACCGACCATTGTGTAGACTTGATCAGCAAAGACACAGTATAGACATCAACTCTGCACATCGAATGTATGGACTTCAAGTGTGAAGACCATTGTAGAGACTATGGTTTCGAAGATAATGTGCAGACATCGAGTTTGAAGACCAATGTCCAGACTTCAAGTAACACTGTGGATGTACAGACTTGATGGAGCGAAGCGATGTGTAGACTTGAAGCTCCTGATGGATGTACAAACTTTACTCAAATGCATGAGACGCTAACTGAGACGCTGGACTCTGTACAGACTTTGAGCGATGTATGGGCTTCAAAGAAGTTGGCGATTCAATGTATAGACTCTAAGGTTCAAGGCCAACGGTTGTACAGACTTAGAATATTAAGACTGATGTCCAGACTTCATGCGTTGACGTTGTACACACTTAGCGAGTTGACGCTGTACACACATCCAATGAAGTGCGTTAACGTTGTAACATGATGCGTTGACGCTGTACACCCTTAACGAGTTGATGCTGTACACACATCCAATGAAGTGCGTTGACGCTTTAACATGATGCGTTGACACTGTACACACTTAACCAATTCAATTGAAATGCAGTGTGTGTACTTTATCCAAAATGGACGATGTATAGACTCAATCGACATGAGAGATTCCAGTGTATAGACTCATGACAGTAAGAAATGCAGACATCAGTGTATTAAATGCAAAGAACACATAGTCAATCTGATAGAGCAATTTCATCAAATCAAAAGCAGTTGCCAATCAATCAAAACAATGGTGTTGCCAATGAAATAAAGTAAGTGTCAATATCATCAACATAGAGGGGTCACAACAATCTCCCCCTTTTTGATGATGGCAACCCCATATGAAGTAGAATAGCAACATCCTGTCATATAGATATATGTTTGATGAAAGACATGATGTGTTATGCAGATTGACATGCAGATGCTATGAAGGCATGCAACTCACTGCCTCAAACTCTCCCTTGGAATGAATTCAGAATTGACTTCAGAATTCAGACAGTTATGTATTCTCCCCCTAGACATCCCCTAGACAATATTCTCCCCCTTTGCCATCAACAAAGAGGAGGGAAAAATTAAATACAATGAAGGAATCAAGAGAAGAAGTGACTGGCATTCTGAACAGGTAGTTCATGAATAAGCATTCTAAAGCATAGAGTCTTCAGTTATATGAAGTTAGAAACTACTGTCAGAAAGAGTTCTGATTTAAAGATGATAAAATTTGGAGTTCATGCACTACAAGCAATAGATAAGGTCACTGTGCATGATAAAACATAAACCATAATCATATTTGCATGAAAGATTCAGTTTCATAATATCTTACTTTCATAGTCTCATAAAAAATATTGAGAGAAATCAAGTCATGTATTGAAACTAAACAAATTGACACTCATGAACTTTTCTTTTGAAGGAGCAGAATTATCAATATTAGATCATTTTGAGCATTCAGGGACCACAAGTCTTTCTGCGTAAGGGTATGCGTTTATAAGACGCTAATACCCCTAGATACTCAACAAGATGGAGCATTCTGCCTATGATCAAATTCAACAGAACTGAGTTACACCTTTTTTATGTGAGGGTACACATTTATCAGACGCCAGTTACCCCCAGGTACTCAGTGAAACCAGCCTACTGTTTTGAACATTTTAAACAGAGATAGCTGATACACTTCATGACATGAGTGTTGTCCACTTCTTTGATGGATCACTCAGTTTCTCAGTGATTTATCAGTCATTGCTCTGCCAATGCTAATTTTCAATGATTTTTAATGTTTTCAATAGCTTTCTTAGCTGTCCTTTTTATGTTTCAGAATGACTTGTTCAAGAACAATACACATACTTAACCTCTCTAACATGATTTCAGATGAGTTTTCAGATTTCAGATATGATTAGCTTTGTCTGACATGAAATAAGAAAGAGATTGAGAGTTTTATCAATTTTCAACTTACTTATATACTGATTGCAATCTTTCATCATGCTGAAATTTACATAAGCCAAGTTCTCTTCTAAGAAACTTAAAATTTTCATTCCCAAGAGGCTTAGTAAAAGTATCAGCAATTTGTTTTTCAGTTTCTATGAAGTTCATTTCAATCTCCTTTTTATTTACAGCATCTCTAAGAAAATGATGTTTTATCTCTATATGCTTAGTCCTAGAATGGTGAATAGGATTTTTAGCAAGGCATATAGCACTAGTATTATCACATAAAAGTGGAATGCATCCCAGATTTATCTGATAATCAGCCAGTTGGTGCTTAATGCAAAGTACTTGGGCTACACAATTACATGCTGCAACATACTCAGCTTCAGCAGTGGATAATGCTACAGTGTGTTGCTTCTTAGATGCCCAAGACACTAGACAGTCACCAAGGAATTGACAGTAGCCACTGGTGCTTTTTCTATCTACTCAACACCCAGCATAGTCTGCATCAGTGTAGGCTAGAAGCTCTAACTCACACTTAGCAGGATACCAGAGACCTAGTTCTTGGGTGCCTAGTAAATACCTAAAAATCCTTTTCACAGCTTTAAAGTGATTTTCTTTAGGACTGGCCTGAAATCTAGAGCATAAACACAGCAAATTGTATATCAGGCCTAGATGCTGTAAGATAGAGAAGAGATCCGATCATACCTCTGTATAGCCTTTGGTCCACAAGTTTACCTTTAGAGTCTTCATCCAAACTGGTTGATGTACCCATTGGAGTAGCTATTTCCTTGAGGTTGTCCATTTTGTACTTCTTCAATAAGTTCTTTACATACTTGGACTGAGAGATGAAGATGTCATCTTTCGTTTGAGTAATCTGTAGTCCAAGAAATAGTTTGAGCTCACCCATTGAGCTCATTTCAAACTCATCAGTCATTATTTTAGAGAATTCCTCACAGAATTTGGGGTTAGTTGACCCAAACACAATGTCATCCACACAAATCTGAATGATAAGAATATCTGGATGGCTTACTATGGTAAATAATGTTTGATCAACTATACCTCTTGTGAAGTTCTTGTCGGTGAGAAATTTACTCAACCTGTCATACCAAACTCTAGGAGCTTGCTTTAAACCATAGAGAGCTTTATTGAGCTTGTAAACATGATTAGGGAAATCTAAACATTCAAACCCAGGAGGCTGTCTCACATATACATCCTCATTAATTTCCCCATTTAGAAAAGTAGATTTCACATCCATCTGCTGAAGGTTTATTCCTTGGGAACATGCATAAGCCAAAAAAAGTCTTATTGCTTCTAACCTAGCTACAGGGGCAAAAGACTCTTCAAAGTCAATTCCAAATTCCTGATTGTACCCCTGAGCTACAAGTCTGGCTTTATTTTTAATAACATTCCCTGCTTCATCAGTTTTGTTTCTAAATACCCATTTAGTCCCTATGACTGTTTCATGATCAGGAGGTGGAACCAAATGCCACACATTATTCCTGTCAAACTGATTGAGCTCCTCATGCATGGCATTAATCCAATGCACATCTTGGAGAGCACAGTCAATAGACTTGGGTTCTATGTTTGATACAAAAGCATAAGCATTCAGTTCATGTTGAATTCTTAAGTGGCCTCTAGTCCTAGGGGGATCATGCAGATTTCCAATGACATTATCTACAGGATGATCCTTGAGATATCTAATATTTGCAATTGGACTATCATGAACTTGATTTACCTCCCCCTGAACTGTAGGCTCCTCTTCATTAAGCTCTTTATGTTCTTCTTCATCCTCGGATTTGTCTGCAGGATCTCCTTCCTTCAGAATTTCACCATTGTTTTCATTCCTGCATTGACCAACATTAGAATTTGCCAAGGATTCATCAAAAACTATGTGTGGAGATTCTTCAACAGTTTTAGAGTTCAGATTGTACACTCTATATGCTCGGGTGTTTTCAGAATAGCCAAGAAAAATTCCTGGTTCTCCTTTAGGTTCAAATTTATCAAGGTCCTTTTTATCATTTATGTGAATGAAACATTTACAACCAAAAACCTTGAAGTGAGCAATAGAAGGTTTCTTACCTTTTAATATCTCATATGGTGTTTACTGGGTAGAAGGTCTTACCATGGCTCTGTTAATTACATAACAGGCAGTGTTCACTGCTTCAGCCCAAAATTTCCTTGGTAGACCACTTTCGACAAGGAGTGTACGACCCATTTCCACTAGGGTTCTGTTCCTTCTCTCCATAACTCCATTCTGCTCAGGTGTCCTTGGTGAGGAATACCTGTGGTTGATTCCATTTGACCTGCAGAATTCATCAAATTGTGAGTTTTCAAACTCACCTCCATGATCAGACAAAATGTTTTCAATTTTCTGATTTGTTTTAACATAGAACTCCTGAAATTCTGAGAAAGCATCACTCTTATTAGATAAGAAATAAACCCAAGTATACCTAGAAAAGTCATCTACCATGACAAACCCATACCTCCTCCCTGATAGGCTGACAGATCTAGTTGGCCCAAAAAGGTCCATATGTATCAGCTCATAGGGTTTGGAAGACAGATTTTCAGTTCTAGACTTAAATGACTTTCTAGTTATCTTTGATTGAGTGCATGCATCACAGATTTTGTTTTCTTTCTTGAATGAGACTTCAGGAAGTCCTCTAACCAAGCCATGCTTATTTAATTTGCGCAAAACAGTGTAGCTAGCATGACCTAACCTACGATGCCATAAAAATGCTATGTCTTCTCTACTGGCAGTAAGGCAAAGGTTAGTGTGTTGAATTTCATCTAAATTTATCATGTAAGTATTATTTATTCTTTTCCCAGAAAATTTGACAATATCAGAATCAGGTTCAAACACCTTGCAGCATTGAGAGTTGAATAAAACATTGTAACCTTTATCACATAACTGGCTAATGCTAAGTAGATTATAGGCTAACCCTTCAACCAGCATAACATCATCAATGCAGCAGGTAGAACACTTACCTACCTTACCTGATCCGATAATCCTACCCTTTGTGTTGCTTCCAAAGGTGACAAGGCCTTCTACTTTCTCAGTCAGTATGCAAAATTTGGCCTTATCTCCTGTCATATGCCTGGAGCAGCCGCTATCCATGTACCACAAGTTATTCTTGGCTGCCAGGCATACCTGCATACACAATTAGGTAGAGAAGTTTGGAACCCAAGACTGATTAGGCTCCAATGTAAATGAGCTAGAAGCAAAGCAGGAAAGCAAATGTTTTGGAATCCACATTTTTTTAAATAAATTTTGTTCAGTGGATCCTACATATTTTCTTCTGTTGTTGTTCCTTTTCTTTTTATTGTTCTTTTTCTTATTGGCAGCAGCATGATTATTGACAGTGTTGTTATTTTTGTGCCAGTGCCTTGGCCAGGGTATGTCCACAAAATTTTGGCCATAGTAGTTCCTGGGCTGGCTATGAAAATATTGATTTCTAGATGTCCAGTAACCATACCCATTGACCTAATTTCCACTGTAAGGTCTTTGGTTTTGAGCACCCTGGAATGCAAGACCTGTAAACCTACCCTGAGTTCTAGACCAATTTGACCTATTGAAGTAGGTTGGCTATGCATTGTAGTGGGTCTGAGCTTTGGGTTGATAAGAATAATTGGGTTGACTCCTAGCAGCACCCTGTCTCCCCTGTACTTTGGACCCTGCTGACCTATACACAGGTTTGTATTGGGTCTTCTTAAGAGGTGGAGGTGTTGGTGGAGACTGGGTTACCTTGACCTGGGGTTTACTGGACTGTGTAGGTTGACCCCTAACCTGAGTCTGAGCCCTAGGATTCTGCTTAGATGTGCTAGCTCTACTAGGCTCACTGAGTTTCTGTTTACCCTTCTCCTCAGCACTGGTCTTTTTCAGATTAGCAGTTTTGTTCATTAAATTTGTTGAGTTCATGCTAATTAGAGGTCCCTTTTCCTTTTGAGCAACAAATGAAATTATTTTCATTCCGAATGTTTTTGTTGCACTAGAATTAAATCCTAGGCCCTCTTTTCTGAAATTAACCTTTGACCCTAACAAAGCATTTAAGTTATCTGTTCCTTGGGTCATTTTCTCAATGGTTTTCATTTTATCCTCATTGTCTTTCTAAAGTTCATCAATAGCTCTTTTCAGCTCATTGTTGACATTGAGGACAGCTTCATATTTTTCAAAGATTATTTTGACTTCACTTTTACATTTCTGAATCTTCAGCTTCCATTCATCAATTTCATTTTCAAGCCTTAGATTCTCTTCCTTAGAAGCTTTTAACTCATTTTTGATTTCATCTTTTTCAGAGCATGTGAGTTTTAATTCATCAATCTCAGATTCCAAACATGTAATTTTATCAGTTAATGTTTTATCATTTTGCATGGAATTGATTTTTCTTCTTAAGATGCCTATTCTCTATTCTAATATCATCAGCTCTATCAGCTATGTCATGATAAGCATCTACCCAATCAGCAATTGTGAAGTTTTCAAATCTAGTGATTACCTCATCTGTGTCCTCCTCTCTATCTTCGGAGCTTGTTGCCATAAGGCAAATGGGCTGTTCAGATTTGGCTTCACTATCTGAGCTGTTGCTGAAAGAGCCTTCATCTTCATCACTCCATGTGGTGATCATAGCTCTTCCCTTCTTGATTTTCTTCTTTGACCTGTCCTTATGTTTCTGATTGTCTGGACAGTCAATTTTCAGATGCCCTAGTTTCCTGCATTGATAACAGACATTAGCTTCATCTTTCTTTGCAAGTTTAGATTTATACCTTTTATCCTTTCGGCCACCACTGTATTTCTTCTGGCCGAATCGTCCTGCTCCCTTTCTGAGAAATCGCCTGAACTCTCTGGTCATCATGACTATCTCAGATCGAGTAACATCTTCTTCTTCATTTAGGTTCTCCTCTGATGATGAAGAGCTGCTGGAGCTGGATTTTGTTGATTTGCTGGAACTAGCCTTCAGCGCTATCGGCTTCTTCTTCCTCTCGGCTTCATCTGTCCCTGGCATGTTTATCTCATATGCCATTAGTGAGCCAATCAGCTCATCAGATTTAGTATTACGCAGGTCCCTTGACTCCTCCATCACTGTTGCTTTGGTGTGCCAATTGGGAGTCAGGGAGCGCAGAATTTTCCTAACTACATCATACTCTGCCTGAGGTTTCCCAAAACCTCTGAGGCCATTGGTTATGACAGTCAGTCGAGCGTACATTTCGCTGATGGACTCGTTCTGCTTCATCTTGAAGGCTTCATACTCAGATACAAGAAGATTGGCCTTCTGCTCTCTTACTTGAGATATACCTTCATGAATTACTTCCAGGGCATCCCACATCTCCTTAGCTAATTTGCAAGCAGATACACGGGAGGTAGGATGCAGAGCGCACTGGATAGCATTAATAGCACTCCAATTCAGCGTGGACCTTCTGATCTCCTCCTTGGTCCATACATCTTCATTCGGGGACAGCTCATAAGGTCCCTTGCTGACAATCTTCCAAATCTCATAATCCTTAGCCCTGAGGAACACTTGCATACGGTTCTTCCAGTATGCGTAGTTTGACCCGTCAAAGAATGGGGGCTTCGTTGTTGAGTGACCTTCGGCAGTCATCCCTCGAGCATCCATCTCTGCCTATTCTCTTCAGGCGATGAGTCCCTGCAGAAGAGTTAGGCTCTGATACCAAGTGTTGGGTTAGATGGACGCAGTCTATCTCCACTAAGTGTGGATCTAGAGGGGGGTGAATAGATCAACTTGCCTAATTTAAAACTATTGTAAGTTCTAAAGCGGAATTTAGGCAAGCATCAGTAAAGCTAAATGAAAAGTGCTAAGCAAAAGGTCGATCCATGAAAGCCATTCACCATATCTTATATCGAAAGCTAGACATAAGTATGAGCGATAGAATCAATAAAGCTAAGCAAAGGATACTAGCACACACAGTTCACAAGCAATCACACAAACACACTGCACACACGATTTTTAGGTGGTTCGGTCAACGACCTACGTCCACCCCACACTCAACTGAGTATGGCTTCCTGCTACGCAGCACAGCTTGCGTCCGCTGGGCTTTACAGCTTGGCCAAACAACTCGCTGATACACAGCTTCGCTGGGCACTATAGCTTGCCGACCAGAGGATCTGATCCTCTGCAACCACTGGGGAAATACAGCTTAACCCATCCAGTGGAGACCACCACTGCAAGACCGCTGACACACAGCTTGAAGAAACAGCATTCGAAAATGAAGGACAGAATCAAAACGAAGAATAAAAACCCAAAAGCAATGTAGCTCTTAAAGAGCAAAGCTCAGCTCTGGCTTTGAACCACGAGACTGAGATACAAAACCTCTCACTCTCACTCTCACTCTCAATCAGCTCTCTCTCTCAACTCAATCTCTCTCGATCTTTTCCTCTCTCTTTTTCTTCTTCTTCTCTATTTCTTCTTCTTCTTCTCTGTATCTTCTTCTTCTTTCTTTTCTCTCTGTGGATCGAAGGCTCACCGCTGCTGAGTGTATAGACTTTTTTCTTCTTCTCCTTCGATCAGTCTTCTTTTGTGGAAGAAGACTTGTTTATATAGCAACAACAGCAGCAGGCGTGTGCTCTCCACGTTTCCCGCCCAGCAATTTGGACCACGCGGCATCATCCAATGGAGTGTCAGTACACGTGTCCTTATCTGGATACCTTGTCCTTCTCGGATCACGAGCCAGGTACCTAGGATCACGTGCCCCTCATTAGCTTCTTCAGTCTGATGTATAGAGTTCTCTGTTCACGTGCTCAATGTCAGCAATCTAACTTGCTGCGTCGACGCTGTCAATCAATGGCGTTAACGCAGTGATGCATTCCAGTAGCCATTAGCCTCGTCTCTTTAGCTGCTGCGTCGACGCTGCTCAATTGTGGCGTTGACGCAGTGGAATAGCCTGTGAAGCTGAATGCTTCTTCAACTGCTGCGTCGACGCTGCTTGCTTGTGGCGTTGACGCAGTGGAAGATATCGTGAAGACTTCATCAACTGATGCGTGGATGCTTTAAGCTCCCAGCGTCGACCCTGTTCCCTTCAGCAATCAAGAACGAAGTCATAAGATTTGAGTATGTACATTACAGTGTATATACTTCGTTGTATAGACTTGTGAAGGCGAATGCAACGTACAGACTTGCCCAATGTGTTGACTTCAACAAAGGAGGCACCGGCTGTATAGACTTTAAATCCTAGAGGCATTGTATAGACATAATGCACTTAAAGGGTTCATGCGAAGGAAAGCATTGTATATACTTGAGGAGTTGACGCTGCATGAAGGATGAGTTGACGCTGCATGAAGCATGGACAGTGTACAGACTTTGCCCACTTATGGACTTCATGTAATGCAAGCGAATGTGAAGACTTCAATGTATAGACTTGAAAGTCTTGAAGCCAATATATGGACATGAGCAAGCTAAAGGGCTGTATAGACATCGAAGACAAGGGCCGATGTATAGACTTGCCAAACAGTCCAGTGTATATACTTTATGCAATGAGGCCAATGTGTAGACTTGAAAAGCTGAGGCCAGTGTACAGACTTGCCACCGACCATTGTGTAGACTTGATCAGCAAAGACACAGCATAGACATCAACTCTGCACATCGAATGTATGGACTTCATGTGTGAAGACCATTGTAGAGACTATGGTTTCGAAGACAATGTGCAGACATCGAGTTTGAAGACCAATGTCCAAACTTCAAGTAACACTGTGGATGTACAGACTTGATGGAGCGAAGCGATGTGTAGACTTGAAGCTCCTGATGGATGTACAGACTTTACTCAAATGCATGAGACGCTAACTGAGACGCTGGACTCTATACAGACTTTGAGCGATGTATGGGCTTCAAAGAAGTTGGCGATTCAATGTACAGACTCTGAGGTTCAAGGCCAACGGCTGTACAGACTTAGAATATTAAGACTGATGTCCAGACTTCATGCGTTGACGCTGTACACACTTAGCGAGTTGACGCTGTACACACATCCAATGAAGTGCGTTGACGCTGTAACATGATGCATTGACGCTGTACACCCTTAACGAGTTGATGCTGTACACACATCCAATGAAGTGCGTTGACGCTTTAACATGATGCGTTGATGCTGTACACACTTAACCAATTCAATTGAAATGCAGTGTGTCTACTTTATCCAAAATGGACGATGTATAGACTCAATCGACATGAGAGATTCTAGTGTATAGACTCATGACAGTAAGAAATGCAGACATCAGTGTATTAAATGCAAAGAACACATAGTCAATCTGATAGAGCAATTTCATCAAATCAAAAGCAGTTGCCAATCAATCAAAACAATGGTGTTGCCAATGAAATAAAGCAAGTGTCAACATCATCAACATAGAGGGGTCACAACAATGCGGCTGGGCAGTCTGGTTGGTGAAGGTTGCTGGTGGCCGTCGGCACATGCGGGCGCACGCGGGGGCGTGTGCTGTGAAGGCGCTCGAGAGTGGTGTACCACGCGGGCAGGGCGCCAGGCGGCAGCGGTAGGGTGCGGGCGACCCGAGCGCGAGTGTGGCCGGGCGATGGCAGGCGGCTCGGGCGCCGGTGGCACCGCGAGCGTTCGGGAGCGGAGGCGGCGTCGGCCTCAGCGGGGGGGGGGGGGGGGGGGGGGCACGGCCATCGCAGGTGCGGGCGCGGGCCTCGGGCGCACGGCAGGCGCACAGTGCGCCGGGCCAGATGCGCAGGGGCGTGGGGTCAGACGGCCTGGGCGCGTAGGGTCGTGGGGCCGGACCCGCCGGAGCGCGAGGCGGGCTCGGGCCCGGGTGCGTGGGCGCGAGGGCCCGGGCGCGAGGGCGCGCGCTCGGGCGCGCGCTCGGGCGCTACGGCAGGGCGGGCGACTGCTGCGGGTGAGCAGGCGGCGGCGAGGCCGCCGGCGGCGGTGGCGGGCTGGTGCGCGGGCGGAGCGCGGCGGCTGGGCGCGCCCGTTGCGGCGTGCCGGGATTTGAATCCCGGCACGGGCGACGACGACGGGGGGCGTAAACTCTGTTTTTTTTTCTAATTTTTTTTCACCTTCTTTCACAACCGCTTTTCTATATCTTCTGTTCTCCCCTTTTTTTTCACTTCTTTCTTTTGCTTTGCGTTGAACGAGAGAGAGAGAGAGAGAGAGAGAGAGAGAGAGAGAGAGAGAGAGAGAGAGAGAGAGAGAGAGATTACAGAGAGAGTACAGAGGGGTTTTCGGTGCTAAAAAATTTTTTTTTTCTCTTTTTTTTTCTCAACTAATATCTTCTTCTGCTACTCTTCTTTTTTTTTTGTTTCTTTTTTTTCTTCACTTCTAGCAATCTAGAGAGAGAAAGAGAGAGAGACGTTAGAGACGTCGGGTTGACGGAGGCGCCGTTTGTTTGGCTCTGAAACCAATTTGACGCGGCGGCGACGTGAGAATGGATCGACGGCACTCCGGGACGCGAACAGGACGGGGACAGATAACTGCTATCTCACACAGCTCGGCCTCACGCCAGACGGTCTCACACCGGGCGACACTCAAACTCAAAATGAGAGAGAGGGAAGGGAATAGCACAATATCAAAGCACTTCTTTCATTCATTCATATCATACGTAACAAGCATTGGCCTCCCTTTATATATGAGGGAGGCTATAGTAACCACACCTTTCAAACTTTACAAATAGCACATATGTCCTTAGCCTAATAAAACAAGCTTACTTACCTAACTTTTGACTTGGGGGTTTTAACCAAATAAAATACACAAAACACACATGTTTATTTGACTTAGACTAGTCTAATAAGACGAAAATAAAAATACATGTAGAGATACATGTATACATACACACATACTCGATACGTAATATAGCGCCGTAGCCGTTGGCCGAGTCTTCAGGAAGGATCTCTGAGATCTCCGAGCCATAAGCTCGGTGTCGGGGCAATGCGGCGTCGGCTCCGAGTAGTGGGCCCAATAGTGGACCCGGTGTCCCCACCATGAGGTGTTCACTCCACCGCGACGTAACTATTCTCGGGGCCAAAATATGGCTAATGTAGGCCGAAAGTTTGAAGGACGAGGGTGTAGAGGCCTCCTAGGACCAAAGAATAAGGTCAGAAGGCCTAGGATTCGTTGATGGTGACAAAAACTGAGGGTATGGTTTATTCATCGACATGGGTTAAATGCCGAAGCAAAGGAGGCTTGTTGGTTAACGAGGATGAAAAGGTTCAGGTTAGGGGAATGTTGACCGGTCTTGCCGATGGTGATAAGGGTCAAGTGGTGGGTTTGGTCATCGACATTAGCTGAATGCCGAGGCAAAGAAGTTTGTTCATTAACAAGGATGAAAGGTCCAAGTTAGGGGAAAGGTTGACCGGTCCTACCTATGGTGACAAGGGTCAATAGATGCGGACCGATCTTGCCGATGATGACAAGGGCCACAAGGAGGTTGACCGATCTTGCTGATGATGACAAGGGTCACAAGGAGGTTGACCGATCTTGTCGATGATGACAAGGGCTGCAAGGAGGTTGACTGATCTTGTCGATGATGACAAGGGTCACAAGGAGGTTGACCGCTCTTGCCGATGATGACAAGGGCCACAAGAAGGTTGACCGATCTTGCCGATGATGACAAGGGTCGCGAGGAGGTCGACCGATCTTGCCGATGATGACAAGGGTCGTAAGGATGTTGACCGATCTTGCCAATGATGACAAGGGTCACAAGGAGGTCGACCGATCTTGCCGATAATGACAAGGGTCGCAAGGAGGTCGACCGATCTTGCTGATGATGATAAGGGTCGCAAGGAGGTTGACCGATCTTGTCGATGATGACAATGGTCACAAGAAGGTTGACCGCTCTTGCCGATGAAGACAAGGGCCACAAGGAGGTTGACCGATCTTACCGATGATGACAAGGGTCGCGAGGAGGTCGACTGATCTTGTCGATGGTGACAAGGGTCACAAGGAGGTCGACCGATCTTGCCGATGATGACAAGGGTCGCAAGGACGTCGATTGATCTTGTCGATGATGACAAGGGTCGCAAGGAGGTTGATCGATCTTGCCGATGATGAGAAGGGTCGCAAGGTGGTTGATCGCTCTTGTTGATGATGACAAGGGCCACAAGGAGGTCGACCGATCTTGCCGATGATGACAAGGGTCGCGAGGAGGTCAACCGATCTTGCCGATGATGGCAAGGGTCGCGAGGAGGTCGACCGATCTTGCCGATGATGACAAGGGTCGTAAGGACGTTGACCGATCTTGCCGATGATGACAAGGGTTGTAAGGAGGTTGACTAATCTTTCCGATGATGACAAGGGTCGAAAGGAGGTCGACTGATCTTACCGATGATGACAAGGGTCGCAAGGAGGTCGACCGATCTTGTCGATGATGACAAGGGTCGCAAGGAGGTTGACTGATCTTGCCGATGATGACAAGGGTCAAAAGGAGGTTGACCACTCTTGCCGATGATGACAAGGGCCACAAGGAGGTCGATCGATCTTACCGATGATGACTGGGGTCGCGAGGACGTCGACCGATCTTGCCGATGATGATAAGGGTCATAAGGACGTTGACCGATCTTGCCGATGATGACAATGGTTGAAAGGATGGTTGGGAACTTTAAATCGTCACTTTACTGACCTAAGAGCCATTTCGGGTTTTCACGTGGCAGGGTACCCGATTTTGCCTGCGGCGCCTTTTCGGGTTTTTGCCATAGCCGGGTTATAGCCATTTTTGCCCTTGTCCTGATGTAGGAACAAGTCCGGCGAGGCACCTCTATTTTAAGCCTCATTTTTCTTTCTTCCCCATTTTTTTATTTTCTTTCCTCTTTTTTTCTTTTTTTACTTGATTCACGGAACGAAGCCGGGATGAACGTGGCCTCGTTTGTTGGCAACGGATGAGGGGTCCGAGCTAATAAGACGTCGACTAGCCTTGCTGATGATGGCGAGAGTCGAACACAAGTTTGTTCATCGACACTGGTTAAATGTCGAAGCAAAAGTAGATTTATTAATAAGGACGGAAGGTCCAAGTTAAGGGAGTACTGACCGGTCTTACCGATAGCGGCAAGGGTCGATAGTAGCTTGTTCATTGGCATTGGATGAATGCCGAAGCAAAGGATATGTTTATTCACTAACGAGGACATAAGGTCTAAGTTAAGGGAAACGTAGACCGATCTTGCCGATGATGGCAAGGGTCGAACACAAGTTTGTTCATCGACATTGGTTAAATGCCGAAGCAACAGATAGGTTCATTCATTAACGAGGACGTAAGGTCCAAGTTAAGGGAAACGTCGACCGATCTTACCGATGATGGCAAGGGTCGAACACAAGTTTGTTCATCAACATTGGTTAAATGCCAAAGCAACATATAGGTTTATTCATTAACGAGGACGTAAGGTCCAAGTTTAGGGAAACGTCGACTGATCTTGCCGATGATGGCAAGGGTCGAACACAAGTTTATGGAGGAAAAGGTCTCCGATGGGATCTGTGGTGATCTCCCCTTTTGGAGTTTCATTGGGATGAGGGTGAAGAGGAACTTTAAATTACCACGTTACTGGCTCAAGCGCCCTTTCGGGTTTTCGCTGAAGCCAGCCCCCTCTTACTTTTACCCACGTACCCTTTCGGGTTTTCACGTGGCGGGATACCCGATTTTGCTCGCGACACCCTTTCTGGTTTTCGCCACAGCTAGGTTATAGCCATTTTTGCCCTTGCCCTAATGTAGGAACAAGGTCGGCGGGACACCTCTATTTTAAGCCCCATTTTTTCTTTCTTTCTTTTTTTTTCTTTTTTTTTGTTCGATTCATATGACAGGAGAATGCTGACGGGTCAACATGTGATATTTGACCCTTGGTGACGACAGATAGCTACTGACTAAGGCACAGGGTCTTACGCCAGTAAAGGCAGTTTATTCGTTGGCGGAGGAATAGTACCAGCGTGAAGGAGGAGCTTTAGACAATTCGGACGTAAGGCCCGTAATGGTGATATTGTGTGAGGGTCGGCTAGGACACGAAGTCTTTTGTCGGAAAAAGGGTTTATTCGTTAGCAAGAAGGTAATGCTAACGCAAGGGATAGACTCCATGCCGATTCGGGCGTAAGACCCGTAATGGCAATGTTGCAAGAGAGTCGGCTAGGATACGAAGTCTTGCGCCGAAAAAGGGGTTTATTCATTAGCAGGAAGGTAATGCTAACACAAAGGATAGATTTCATGCCGATTCGGGCGTAAGGCCCGTAATGGCGATATTGTAAGAGAGTCAGCTAGAACACGAAGTCTTGCATCAAAAAAGGGGTTTATTCATTAGCAAGAAGGCAATGCTAACGCAAAGGATAGATTTCATGCCGATTTGGGCGTAAGACCCGTTATGGCAATGTTGTAAGAGAGTCGGCTAGGACACGAAGTCTTGTGCCGAAAAAGGGGTTTATTCGTTAGCAAGAAGGTAATGCTAACGCAAAGGATAGACTTAATGCCGATTCGGGCGTAAGGCCCGTAATGGCAATGTTGCAAGAGAGTCGGCTAGGACACGAAGTCTTGCGCCAAAAAAGGGATTTATTCGTTTGCAAGAAGGCAATGTTTACGCAAAGGATAGATTTCATGTTAATTTGGGCGTAAGGCCCGTAATGGCAATGTTGTAAGAGAGTCGGCTAGGACACGAAGTCTTGCACCGAAAAAGGGGTTTATTTGTTAACAAGAAGGCAATGCTAACGCAAAGGATAGATTTCATGCCGATTTGGGCGTAAAGCCCGTAATGGCAATGTTGTAAGAGAGTCGGCTAGGACATGAAGTCTTGCGTCGAAAAAGGGATTTATTCATTAGCAAGAAGGTAATGCTAACGCAAAGGATAGACTTCATGCTGATTCGGGCGTAAGGCCCGCAATGGCGATATTATATTATATTTTTTTTTTGGAGCTCGGCCAGAGCGGAGTGCCACTAGACCAAGATGGGTAGAGCTCGGCCAGGGCGGAGTGCCACTAGACCAAGGTGGGTAGAGCTCAGTCGGGGCGGAGTGCCACTAGACCATGGTGGGTAGAGCTCGGCCGGGGCGGAGTGCCACTAGACCAAGGTGGGTTGAGCTCGGACGGGGCGGAGTGCCACTAGACCAAGGTGGGTTGAGCTCGACCAGGGCGGGGTGCCACTAGACCAGGTGGGTTTCGGTCATTCTGGGAATGTCGGTTGAGCTGTGTGATATAGCTTCATATGTTTTCCATTAAGGGGAGAGAACTGGACGACTCCTTTGTGATCTACCAGAACGTATGCACCCCCTTAATATACTCAGTGGACTACATACGGTCCGACCCAGTTTTTAACCAACTTCCCTTTGGGGTTGGAGGTCATCACTTCTCTTCTTTTGACCATTACTAGGTCACCCTTCTTGAATTTTCGACCTTTGACCAGCTTGTCGAAAGCACGGGCCATGAAAGCTTGGTAGAGTTGAATATTTTGTTGCGCGCGGAGACGCTTTCCTTCGAGCTCAGTAAGCTCTTCCAGCCTTCTTTCTATGTTGGTTTGTTAGCCGCTAGCCAACCCATGCTGGATGGCAACTCGCAGCGTGGGGCATTTGTGGACGTCAAAAAAAGAAGAGAAGAAAAGGAACGTTCCTACGGCACAGATGTCTCGACACCCCGAGAGCAAGTCAAAGACGGAAAGGCCGAATAGAACCCGTACCTTCTCCAAGCAAGATGAATATATGTACTCGATGCTCCACCACCCAATGAGAAGCCATTCGGGCAGAAGAGATGGCCCCGACTCTCTAGTCTGCATTACCGAAGGCCGAATCAGAAGAAACCCGGGAATGCGAACACATGCGCGGCACGCGTCGGAAATCATTCAAAATCCCGAATCGGGATTCAGAGGCTCTGAACTAAAACACCTCGGAGGCGGTGCATTACAACTAAAGCAACACAAGAGGGCAGGCACCCGTCAGAATCACCACTAAGCTAAGAAGAGACCCTATGATGCTTAAACCGGCGTGGTTGTGCCTATATGGCCTTAAATCGGTGTGCCCCCCTCTAATGGATCTTAAACCGGCGCGCCCCCATATACCACCAAAACCGGCGCACACTTCTTATGGGTTTAAACCCATTTGTGCTATTCCGGTGTGCCCCTCATTTGTGCTATTCCAGCGTGCACAACCCCACGCCGTTTTACCTCCGAGGCATCCCATCCTACATTCGATCCCCTGTTTTCGGGTGTAAACAGAAGGAACTTACCTGAAGTGGGTGAGCAGCCTGCTCCTGACCAACGTGCAACCGCCTGGGCTCTTCCTGCTCCCAGGAATGGAAGGCTTTGAGCTCCGCACCTGTAACACCCGGTAATTTTGAAGGCTAAATAGGAACAAAATATTTAAGTTTTAAAGAAAAAAAAAGGGCTTACACTTGATGATATTTATTATACATAAATGATATATTGAATAAATAAAAATTTAGATATATTAGAATAAATAAGTGGATAGTTAATTTTCTCTTTAATAAAAGAAACTATTTTACTAGGATCGAACCTACCTCTGACACCTAGAACAAGGACTAATAAAAGTAAAAGAAATTATGTGGAATAAAATCCCTATATACATACAAATTATTAATAGGTATATGAGGGTTAATAAATAACAAATATGTATATATATATATACATCAAGAGATATGAAACCCACACACATTGTAAGGGCCTTTAGAATACGTATATGACAAAAAATAAGCATTGGGAAAAATAGATAGCAACATATTGACATAAATAAGGGCCCTTAAGTCTCAACCCACTCATCCATATATCTGTGCATATATATATATAAGCCTCACTCATAAGTCAATCACTTAAACCAACACCCACTTATACCAAAGCCCACTCAACATCACTCACAACAAGCTCACGAGAACCTCCACCCACTAATTAAATATATATATAAGGCCTTAACCCTCACAAATGGGTTTAATTATATAAAGGGCATAAAATAATTTATCGGCCACTCACACTAAGTCAACACACATAAAGCCCAACCCTCATTTCTAACTCAACCCAAAGCACACACAGCAGAGGCCACGTGAGCCTTCTTCAGGCAAACTCAAACCCATGGTAGCCCACTTGCACCCTAAACCCACATACGTAGGCCTTCACAGGTGTATGAACTCAAGCCCCCTGCACCAATAGTAGGCCCAACCCCTTTAGCCTTAGATGAGGCTTGAAGTAGCCTTAGGGTTAACATATGAAAATAGCAGGCAACTGTTTAGATAGTAAGTGAAGGAGACTTGCACTCTAATAGGATTCCTAGGAAGGGAATTAGAATCCCATTAGAAATAGAAAGGCTAAGCTTCTATATAAACCTCCCCATCGCACAGGCAAAGGCCTGTTGATGTTGCTGCTCTTACGAAGGAGAGTGTTCGTGCTGCTTTCTTCCTCCTTTCTTCATCCTACAAACGTGAAAGGGGGGGGGGGGGCGAGGTTGCAGCAAGCTTCTTCCTACTACCGTGATTACATCGTGAAGAAGCTTCTTCCCTCTGCATCCCGTTCTTCCTGTTCCTTCTACATCTACGTCTTGTACCTTGTTATTCATCTTACGGTAGGTTTTCTCAAGAATCCAAGCCCAAGATAATAGAAATTAAGTTGCATTACTTGTTTCCATTTTATAGCTTACGGTTGCATGTTTATTTCAATTAACTAATTAATCACAACATGTTTAAACATTTTATATCCATGTAATCGCTTATCTAAAAATCATCAAAAATACGTGACTAGAATCCCTATATTTTTCTTGAAATTTTCATGCCTTATATGATAATATTCGCTAGTTAATAAATTTATTAACTAAATATTATGAATCAACTCTTTACATGGCGAATAAGGTTGGTTACTGTACACCGTAGTTATAAGTTTTTGCTTCCATAATCTTTTTCATGGGCACCGGAGTATCCTTTGGTTATGAAATTTTATGGGAGTGTTATTGGGGTAGAGATCGAGGTAGTGAGAGTGGTTGCACCATGTTTCGTGCCCCCTATCTCAAGATCTCTAATCTCTCAACGAAAAATTATTTTGAATATCCAGTTAGGTAGAGTTTTTCGAGCCCGTCATTTCGATATATAGAACGCGTGATTCCGACGTGTGTACGTCGAGAATCGGAGCTTTGAAGATTGACACTTTATTGAAATGATGACAAGTTAAATGTTGTCAAATTCATTTCACGCCATCGTGCAAAGACGTCAAATTATTTATTATATACATATATATATATATATATATATATATATATATATACATATAACTTGTAATTATATCTTGGAAAATCCATATCTACTAAATTATGCAACATAAAATTATAAAAAATATATTTTTGGAATCATTGAATTTTTCTCCTAATTATCATATATTCTAATTTTTAAATTATTTTATATAAATTAATGTCTCTTTGAATGTATATTTTTTAAAATTATTCAATTAAATAGATATTGACGTGAATTCTTGTTAAATAAATTAATTTAAAAATCATAAAAATTAACGTCTCTCTATGTGGATGCTAATTAATAAATGACGCCACCCACGGGCATCAAATAATATAAGTTTACTTAATTATAGTTAATTATAGAATTGGATGGACATGAATTCTATAATTAACACATTCATGTTCTCACCGTTTTCTCCCGATTTTGACCCATACCGCGGGTCTTCTGGCACTCTCATCTCACGTCCGTAGATGGTGTCCCTGTTTCATGATTGGTTCACGTTATACTCTTCAACTCTCGGCGACATACGAGCTCTCCGTTAGACATTCCGTTCCTTCGGACTAGCAAGTTAGTCATCGGGACCTCCGTAAGTCTCCTCGTAGCCTTGGATTCCCTCAAGGCCGACTGAGCTGGTTGTACCTTAAAAACCTTGTACCCATTTTAATGTCACGTCACTCTTGAGAAACGTGATAACCCGGCCCTTTCATGGTGCTATTCTTGGCCCATGAGAGAATTATCTTAGCCAGTGGAATGAGTGATCATTCCACTAGGCGATATATTGAATTGGGTATCCTATGGTTAGGTGCCAATTCTTCAGCTTGCTTTCGTGTCCATTGAATTGGTGACTATCTTATGAGTCATCTATTCAAGTTATTCATGGCAACCTATCTAGGTGCCAATTCCACCCAGTTTTTCGACATGTCATGGTTTCTATGCTTTCACGTGGATTTTATTGCAAGTCAGTCCTTACTCAAGGGCCTTGTCCTTGAATTCCATAAAATCTTATCTTATCATCCTATTAAAGCTTGTTCTTGAAACTCCTTATTGGCTATGAACTATCGTGGATGTCTAGATCTATCTTTAATGCTGTACATTTAGGGCCCGATCTGGTTCTGGGAGGAGCACCTGAAAGTACTTGTACCCATGGGAGTTATATTGATCACGGTGTCTGGCATTGCACCGAAGTGCATGACTAGTTTGATCTTTGGCATTCCACACACACACTCTCTCTCTTTCGTGATATTACTTGCGTGCGTGACTTGACTTGCGTGACTCGACTAGCGTGGCCCAGAATGGGCAAGTACTTGCGTGAAATAGCCAATATTCTATAAATCTCTCTTGGATATCTCTTGCTTGAAAGTTTTTACATGAAATTGTCAAATTCTTGCTGGTTTTGTTTCACTTGCTCGGTTAATTCTACATGCATAGCCTTACTGCATTTACATGTGAAAGATGTAATTACTTAAACCAATTGCTTGTTCTTGAGATATAATTCCTACTGAGCATTCGCTCACCCAGTTTTATTCTAACATTTTTCAGGTAATCAGGTGGCTAACGAGATCGAGACTCACATGGGAGGGACAAGTGTGCAAGCAAGCTTCAAAAATTAGTGAACCTGTGTCTTTTATCTTTCTTGAGTATAACATGGTGTCTCTTAGAGCGTCATTTTCTTTTCTTTCATTATGATGTAGTTGAGTTTTCAAGTTTTAAAATTTAAATTGTAAGAGACTTATATTTGAAATAAAATTTTATTATTTCCCTAAATTATTTGGTCTTATGCGACTGCTCTTGATTATTCACGACTGTTTAACTGCCACGTTCCGAGCAAACGACACGTTCCACTGCTATCGGTTCGGGGCGTGACAGAGGTGGTATCAGAGCTTTGGCTTTCACATCCTCAAGTTATTAGGTTCCAATGATAGGTCGAGTATCCTTGCCCGTCATATCAGAGCTTCGGCTTTCACATCCTCAAATTGTTAGGTCCCAATGATCGGTCAAGTATCCTTATCAGTCATATTAGAGCTTCGACTTTCATATCCTCAAGTTATTAGGTTCCAATGATAGGTCAAGTATTCTTTTCGGTCATATCAGAGCTTCGGCTTTCAAATCCATAGATCATTACGTCCAAGAGATAGGTTAAGTATCGTTGTCGGTCATCCTATAGGAATTCTGTGAGAGATGGGTAGAACTTGGGGTTAAAGTTATAAAAGAAAGATAAGATATTTACATTTCATTAACATTAATTCTTGAGTCGATAAATTATCGCCCCACTTATCCTTGCAGGAACCTAGATAAAATGGAAGCATCTAAGCCAAGCTTTGTTCATGAGATGATCTTAGTGGATGTCCAAGCTTACGCGGACCATGTCAGGAGAGTTTAGGTGCTAGAGAAAGCGGTGGAAGAAAAAGAAAGAGTTGAAGGGAAAGCGCATGATTCGGGGATGTTCAACACTACCAAGAAAAGGCCAAACGAGAGTGGTAGTTCCCAAGGATGTAAGAAGTGCAAACTGTGTAAGAAGTGTAAGAATGGGAAGTTTACGGTGGCACCAGTAAGCCAAACTCAAGAAAAATGCTGGCATTGCGGTAAAGGAAACCATCAATCGAAGGAGTGTTATCGAAAAATGGGAGCATGTCTTCGTTGTGGGAGCCTAGACCATAAGATAGCTGAATGCCCCAAAAAGCACCTGGGAGAAATTCGAGCTTTAGCCAAACTTGCCAAAGGAAAGATGGTGGAAGGTATCCCTCATCCTCAATCCCAAATTTGTTCTTTTCCATTCAATAGATATCTGCCCTTACCTGTGTAGTATCCTAATGAATTATAGCTCGCCCCCTATCATCCAATATATTAGATTTCTTCCTTTCACTTGTGTAGTGTTTAAATAAATTATAACCAGTCCCTCGTTGGGAGTAGAAGGTGGTGTGAATTTGGGGACCAAATTCTTTTAAGTGGGGGAGGGTGTAACACCCGGTAATTTTGAAGGCTAAATAGGAACAAAATATTTAAGTTTTAAAGAAAAAAAGGGCTTACACTTGATGATATTTATTATACATAAATGATATATTGAATAAATAAAAATTTAGATATATTAGAATAAATAAGTGGATAGTTAATTTTCTCTTTAATAAAAGAAACTATTTTACTAGGATCGAACCTACCTCTGATACCTAGGACAAGGACTAATAAAAGTAAAACAAATTATGAGGAATAAAATCCCTATATACATACAAATTATTAATAGGTATATGAGGGTTAGTAAATAACAAATAGCTATATATATATATCAAGAGATATGAAACCCACACACATTGTAAGGGCCTTTAGAATACGTATATGACAAATAACAAGTATTGGGAAAAATGGATAGCAACATATTGACACAAATAAGGGCCCTTAAGTCTCAACCCACTCATCCATATATCTGTGCATATATATATATAAGCCTCACTCATAAGTCAATCACTTAAACCAACATCCACTTATACCAAAGCCCACTCAACATCACTCACAACAAGCTCACGAGAACCTCCACGCACTAATTAAATATATATATAAGGCCTTAACCCACACAAATGGGTTTAATTATATAAAGGGCATAAAATAATTTATGGGCCACTCACACTAAGTCAACACACATAAAGCCCAACCCTCATTTCTAACTCAACCCAAAGCACACACAGCAGAGGCCACGTGAGCCTTCTTCAGGCAAACTCAAACCCATGGTAGCCCACTTGCACCCTAAACCCACATACGTAGGCCTTCACAGGTGTATGAACTCAAGCCCCCTGCACCAATAGTAGGCCCAACCCCTTTAGCCTTAGATGAGGCTTGAAGTAGCCTTAGGGTTAACATATGATAATAGCAGGCAGCTATTTAGATAGTAAGTGAAGGAGACTTGCACTCTAATAGGATTCCTAGGAAGGGAATTAGAATCCCATTAGAAATAGAAAGGCTAAGCTTCTATATAAACCTCCCCATCGCACAGGCAAAGGCCTGTTGATGTTGTTGCTCTTACGAAGGAGAGTGTTCGTGCTGCTTCTTCCTCCTTTCTTCAGCCTGCAAGCGTGAAAGAGGGGGGCGGGGAGGTTGCAGCAAGCTTCTTCCTACTACTGTGATTACATCGTGAAGAAGCTTCTTCCCTTTGCGTCCCCTTCTTCCTGTTGCTTCTACATCTACGTCTGGTACCTTATTATTCATCTTAAGTTAGATTTTCTCAAGAATTGAAGCCCAAGATAATAGAAATTAAGTTGCATTACATGTTTGCGTTTTATAGCTTACGGTTGCATGTTTATTTTAATTAACTAAATAATCACAACATGTTTAAACATTTTATATCCATGTAATCGCTTATCTAAAAATCATCAAAAATACATGAATAGAATCCCTATATTTTTCTTGAAATTTTCATGCCTTATATGATAATATTCACTATTTAATAAATTTATTAACTAAATATTATGAATCAACTGTTTACACTGCGAATAAGGTTGGTTACTGTACACCGTAGTTATAAGTTTTTGCTTCCATAATCTTTTTCATGGGCACTGCAGTATCCTTTGGTTATGAAATTTTATGGGAGTGTTATTGGGGTAGAGACCGAGGTAGTGAGAGTGGTTGCACCATTTTTTGTGCCCCCTATCTCAAGATCCCCCATCTCTCAACGAAAATTATTTTGAACATCCAGTTAGGTAGAGTTTTTCGAGCCCGTCATTTCGATATATAGAACGCGTGATTCTGACGTGTGTACGTCGAGAATCGGAGCTTTGAAGATTGACACTTTATTGAAATAACGACAAGTTAAATGTCATCAAATTCTTTTCACGCCATCGTGCAAAGGCGTCAAATTATTTATTATATACATATATATAAATATATATATATATATATATATAACTTGTAATTATATCTTGGAAAATCCATATCTACTAAATTATGCAACATAAAATTATAAAAAATATATTTTTGGAATCATTGAATTTTTCTCCTAATTATCATATATTCTAATTTTCTAAATTATTTTATATAAATTAATGTCTCTTTGAATGTATATTTTTGAAATTATTCAATTAAATAGATATTGATGTGAATTCTTGTTAAATAAATTAAGTTAAAAATTATAAAAATTAATGTCTCTCTATGTGGAAGCTAATTAATAAATGACGCCACCCACGGGCGTCAAATAATATAAGTTTATTTAATTATAGTTAATTATAGAATTGGATGGACATGAATTCTATAATTAACTCATTCATGTTCTCATCGTTTTCTCCCGATTTTGACCCATACCGCGGGTCTTTTGGCACTCTCATCTCACGTCTATAGATGGAGTCCCTGTTTCATGATTGGTTCACATTATACACTTCAACTTTCGGCGACATACAAGCTCTCCGTTGGACATTCCGTTCCTTCGGACTAGCAAGTTAGTCATCGGGACCTCCGTAAGTCTCCTCGTCGCCTTGGATTGCCTCAAGGCCGACTGAGCTTGTTGTACCTTAAACACCTTGTACCCATTTTAATGTCACGTCACTCTGGAGAAACGTGATAACCCGGCCCTTTCATGGTGCTATTCTTGGCCCATGAGAGAATTCTCTTAGCCAGTGGAATGAGTGATCATTCCACTAGGCGATATATTGAATTGGGTATCCTATGGTTAGGTGCCAATTCTTCAGCTTGCTTTTGTGTCCATTGAATTGGTGACTATCTTGTGAGTCATCTATTCAAGTAATTCGTGGCAACCAATCTAGGTGCCAATTCCACCCAGTTTTTTGACATGTCATGGTTTCTATGCTTTCACGTGGATTTTATTGCAAGTCTGTCCTTACTCAAGGGCCTTGTCCTTGAATTCCATAAAATCGTATCTTATCATCCTATTAAAGCTTGTTCTTGAAACTCCTTATTGGCTATGAACTATCGTGGATGTCTAGATCTATCTTTAATGCTGTGCATTTAGGGCCCGATCTGGTTCTGGGAGGAGCACCTGAAAGTCCTTGTGCCCATGGGAGTTATATTGATCATGGTGTCTGGCATTGCACCGAAGTGCATGACTAGTTTGATCTTTGACATTCCACACACACACTCTCTCTCTTTCGTGATATTACTTGCGTGCGTGACTTGACTTGCGTGACTCGACTAGCGTGACCCAGAATGGGCAAGTACTTGCGTGAAATAGCCAATATTCTATAAATCTCTCCTGGATATCTCTTGCTTGAAAGTTTTTACATGAAATTGTCAAATTCTTGCTAGTTTTGTTTCACTTGCTCGGTTAATTCTACATGCATAGCCTTACTGCATTTGCATGTGAAAGATGTAATTACTTAAACCATTTGCTTGTTCTTGAGATATAATTCCTACTGAGTGTTCGCTTGCCCAGTTTTTTTCCAACATTTTTCAGATAATCAGGTGGGTAGCGAGACCGAGACTCACATAGGAGGGACAAGTGTGCAAGCAAGCTTCAAAAACTAGTGAACCTGTGTCTTTTATGTTTCTTGAGTCTAGCATGGTGTCTCTTATTTAGTTATCTTGTCTAAGTCTGTTAGAGCGTCATTTTCTTTTCTTTCATTGTGATGTAGTTGAGTTTTCAAGTTTTGAAATTTAAATTGTAAGAGACTTATATTCGAAATAAAATTTTATTATTTCCCTAAATTATTTGGTCTTATGCGACTGCTCTTGATTATTCACGACTGTTTAACTGCCACGTTCCGAGAAAACGACATGTTCCGCTGCTATCGGTTCGGGGCGTGACAGCACCAGCCATCGCATCTCCATCGGTCGTCGTCGGCCAATCCTAGGACTGCACCATCCCTACTGTATCAGCGGCTCTCCCGGTAGGCCACTCAACGACTTCGGACACGAAGAAAGAGGCAACAGAGGTGAGCCGGAGGGAATGGAGCTTGTGCTCTCTTCCTCCCCCACCTCTCACTGATATATATATAACGAGACGAAGAGTTGAAGAGAGAAGAGTTCGGTGAGATGAGGGGCTATCTCTGGCATCCGAAGAGAAGAAGAGGCTCGATCCCCCTGCGCCTGCAAGGTGAAGAAAAGAGAGAGTATGTGAGAAAAGAAAGGTGAGTTCAGAGGGGGAGGAGCTTGTGCTCCGTTCCCTCTCCCCCACCGGTGTATCTCCTTCTTCCCCTTTCAATGTATTTCCCTTCTTCCCCTTTCAATGTATTTTCCCTTCCCTTCGGGATGAACTTCCCTATATTTAATTCTCCCCCCTTTTGGTTGATGAATAAACATAGAATAGTTAAAAAACACAGTGATTTACTTTCGTTAGCCTTCACTCCCCTCTTCTCCCTGTCTTCTACTCACCTAAGGTGATTCAAAGCCTGCTCCTCCATAGCATGGTCATTGAAGTAACCGTATGAGGGTGAATATTCATGGCCTCCCATGGCAAACATCTACCCCGTCGGAGCTCTCACAGAGCTACAACCCATGTACTGTTAGAACCCCTTGAAGGCTGGTCCTCGGGGCTTCTGCGTTCAACTATGGGACACCGGACTGCCGTTAGGCGACTCCGAGTTTATGGGATCATCTAGGAGTATTCCGTTTGACAATCCCTTATTTCGCCCCAGCAAACCTCAGTCCGGGGGAGGTGCTGCCCAATTTTTGTTAGGAGCAAGAGCACACAAAGCAAACGATTGAACCACTCTCTGGGGATGAAAGCAGCATGTGTTTGAAGCCTCTGAATGAAGCCGAACCTCCAAGCTCCTGCACACCGAACTCCTCTGAACAAAACACTTGAATCTTCATGCTAAGTCACACTGACAAACGGTTAAAATATCTAAACTTCCTCTCTACAAATTTAATCCATCAATTGGGTGAACAATCTAATCAACTAATCAACTTGCAGGTGAAAGAAAGAAGAAAATGAAGCAAGAAGAATCAAAGAAAACCTCCCGAGAGCTATTCCGGCGAGCTCCTAATCCGACGCGGGCAAATCTGGCGCGGCACCCCCCCCCCCCCCCCGCGCCGTTTAAGCCCTACACTCGAAAACCATTCTATCCCCATGGGTCCTAAACCGGCGCGGCCTGGGCGCGCCGGATTAACCTTCCTTGGGGCGTGCCATTTTAGCCACTTCTTTCACCTTCGCGCGCCGTTTTAGCCACTTCTTTCACCTATGGCCGAACCCCGCGACCTGACCGCGTAGATCGATCCGCGTACGAGGGCGTATGTTGGTGAGTTCGGGCTTCACACTTAACAATTCGCTCCCCCGGACTGTGCGTGAAGAGAAAAGCAATGATGCCCCATGGTATCGGACGTGGACCTCGGAATCCCCGACATGGTCACGATCCGGGCACATCTTGGGGCCGATAGTTCATAAGCTTGACCCACTTCTTCCGGGATCCGATCCCGCATCCACATTAAACTTGCCGTATCTACGGCAGACATCCGTACAATTTTATCGTCGTCTTCGATGCTAATGCGGACTTCCGTCTGAACACGAAATGGTCCGTGGGTGACCAACATATATGTATCTATGAACATTTTACGCCCCAACTCGGGTTTGCTTAAACGTGATCCGAGATCTTTGTTCTCTCTTTATTACCATGAATTTTAGGCCATAGGGCCCTTATTCCCAGCAATCAATCAAGGGTGTTCCCCCGTATGGGGGATGTAAATAACGCCGTGGCCTTTATGGCGCGGCGGGTTTTGGTCCCGACTCGAACTACACAATTATCTAATTAGTCAGATCGTGCGCACCATGGGCTTCCATGAAGCTCGAATAGATCGTCACTTTGTGACTGGCACGCTCTTGAACTAAATAAACGAATCAACCCGATCAACAAACGAACCGATTCTTTCCGAATCTTAGTGCGTCCACAGACCTCCAATTCAATCGGCACCACAGCCTCTGACCCATATACGAGGGAGAATGGTGAACAACCAGTTGGGGTTCTATAAATCGTACGATAGGCCCAAAGCCCTTCATACATCTTTTCTTTCCAGTCCTTTTTGTTAGACTTGACAGTCTTTGCTAGCAGCGTGCATAGTGTTTTATTGAAGGCTTCTGCAAGTCCATTGGCTTGAGGGTTGTAGGGGGACGAGGTCCTCCAGTCAATCTTGTATTTATCAGCCAGCTGATAAACCTTCTGGTTTCTGAAATGGCTGCCATTATCAGAGATAATTCGGCTGGGAACCCCGAACCATAATATTATATTCTGCCGGAAGAATCTTGCGACCAATTCTCCCGTCACATCTCTTAGCGCAACTGCTTCTGCCCATCTGGAGAAGTAATCAGTGGCTGCTAAGATACATTTGCATCCTGATGAAGATGCTGGCAGTGGCCCCACCACATCCTTGCCCCATTGGGTGAACGGCCAACTTGGTATGGTAGGACGTAACGGCACCGACGATCACTTGGACACGTTGGCATGCTCTTGACATTTTTGGCAAGCTCAAGCAAACTTTTAGCAATCATCAAACATGGAGGGCCAATAATAGCCCAATTTCTTTATTTCAATTTTTATTTTTAGCTCGGCCTGGTGTGCTCCAACTGACCCAGCATGGACTTCTTGCATTACATGCCCAGCTTCTACTGAAGACAAGCAACGGAGCAAAACTTTCTTTCGGGCATCGGCCATTATCTGGAACAAGGTTTCGCTTCTTATCTCGTAAGAGTCTTTGACCCTTAGGAGCTTCATTCTTTGTTCTTTTTCTTGCGGGAGCTGTTGGTGTTGAAACCAACTATTGGCACCCATTTTTAACCCGCAAGTTATGTCATTTCTCTTATTCATCATTTTTGATGTCCCAAATCAACCATTATTTTGGAGCCTTCCTTGGATAGATTTTGAGCCCATTTCATTATTCCATTCCCTTTGAGCCTTGGAGATCATGATTTCTTAGAGCCCTAGAGCTTATTGTATCAACTTTCGGCCGTCCAAGTCGACTTACTGCCCATTTAGGTCGACTTCCCTCAAGCATTCGGCCCCTTTCACTGTGCACTCTTGAAAACAGTCCTTTTTTATCCCATTCTATTCATCTATTCAAAATGTTTCTTTCATCAAAGTTGTTCCATTCTTAAAGCCATACATTTTCTTATTCTACGCCATTGGCCAGTTCTTCACAAATTTCAAGTTATTCACGTTTTTCCGGTGTGCTGCGCTGTTCACCTACATCCCAGCATTTTTCCCCTCTATTCTCTCCCTATGTTATCTCTCTTCTAATCATCTTCTCATCTTTCTCTCTTCATAAAAGTTGTTCATTTTTTCGTTATCTATAATTTCTTCCTCTACCACTTTCGCTAGTTTTGCACCGTTTGAGAGATACATTCCGATTTCCAAAGTCACATGTAGTTTGCCCAAAATGTTCTCCCATTCAGTAAGTGGTCTACTGCTAGACCGCCCCATTCACTAAGCGGTCTACTGCTAGACCGTCCCATCACTACGTGGTCTACTGTTAAACATCTCCATTCACTAAGTGGTCTACTGCTAGACCGCCCCATTCACTAAGTGGTCTACTGATAGACCGTTCCATCACTAAGTGGTCTACTGCTAGACCGTCCCATCACTATGTGGCCTAATGCAAGACCGCTCCAAGCACTAAACGGTCTACTTCTAGACCGTTTTAATCCTGTTTAGCCCGAACTGTCATGGTCGCCCAAGTCTCTATTCTTCATGATAAAAGTGGCCTAATGATGACCGTTTATTTATAAAAATGGTCTATTGTGCGACCATTTATATGACAGAGAGCTCAGAAGACCCTAAACTCCGTCTTCTTCACCACCGGACTCTAAGGCCGAAACCTGTGCAACGGGGTCTCCTTGTTAGGGCTCTATCTTCTAGAATCCTCCACGAAATTGCGCCCCATTTATTTTTGTGTCTTCCTCTTTGTATTATCTCGAATTTTGTATACGGAGCATGATTTTTAATTGACTAGATATCCTAGAATCTTGGCCGCAATATCAGGTTTTATGCATTTTGTGCAACCAAACCTCCTGCAGATTAGGTTCTAGAGGCTTCTTCCAAGAGACATAACTTCCACATCCTTTCACCAAAAAGAGTCCCGTTTGTTCCTACATCTTATCTTGACTATTATATCTAGAATGATCTAGAGATCTTGAGATTTGGTGAACTCTATCTCCTGGAATCATGGGAGAAAGTTTGGGGTCTCACTACTTTTCTATAAATAGATGCCCAGTTCGCCTACGCGACGAGGGGCTCTTCTTCGACCTGGGGCGAAGCCATGCCGAATCGTCCACTCAAACCTTCGACCCCAGGCTATTGAGGGAAGTATTAGCTTTAATTTGGTTTCTCATTTGCTTCATTTCATCTTCGTTTGCCTTCCTAACTTTGCATCTACTTCTTACAAATCATCACAAGTTCTTGAACCTATGCTGCGGGGCACCCTTCGTCGGCTCGGGGCGGAGTCATCAGACATCCTCTTCGTCCCCCATTGGTCCCATCCTGAAGAGGGGAGTATCTTCTTCATTTTTCATCTCTCTGGGCTCTCTATACTCTCTCCAATTTCTTATTCTCTTCTCCTACTTTTCACAAATCACCACAATTTTTACACTTAGTTTTTGCACTATTTTCTGCATGTTCATGCATTTTTCTCCGTTTTGCACAACGTTTTTCTCCCTCTTGTTTCCAACAAATTTCATGATTTCAAATCCTATACATGCACAACACTCCCACCTTCCTTTTGGACCCATTTATAGGGGTTAAAAACTCTCCCCCGGTGCGTTCTCCCCCATTCTTTCATGCTATTTCATCACTTCGGGGCATGTGCTACACTATCATATTCTAATGGGTGTTCTTTTGTTTTCATGGCTTTGTTTTGTAGGAGACTATCAATAGGACGTGAGGCCCTCTTCCTCTAGCCGGCTGGAAGGAGAGGAGGCCTGATCCCATGAGTTCCCCGCACCCGTCTTCAAGACGCGATCACACATTGTAGCGGTCACCTTCGGCTGCGATTTTCTTCTTCTTTTCCCAAGGTACGCAGTAGGTTTGTTTTCATCATAGTATCTATTTCCTATTGCTATTCCTTGGGTGGCGATCATGGTTCATTTCTTTTCTTCATCGCCCCTTTGCTTCACATTGTTTACACTTCATGATCATATGCATGTTCATACGTGCGTGCTTATTAGTTCGGGGTGGGATAGATTAGCCTAAGCTTTGTATTTAAAGTTTTTTGGCGATCACGGCGAGACACCTAGTGCCCATCACATTATATTTTTTGTTTCTTGCATGTTGGGTGGGTGTTCATGCATGTTTGGGTAGTCTCCTCCACGTTTTTCCATCGTTCTGTCCATTTTCGGGTCTGTTAGGGGTAAATGGTCTATCGTAGGGCCGCTCAGCACCTTTAACGGCCTTTCCAGGATCGCCCAAACCCTCTGGGGTTATAAAAGATCCTCCAAGGACAGTCCAGGACCTGGGCGGTTCTCCAGGAGACCGCTTACAAGGTAAAAACGGTCATCCAGGGACCTTTTAGTGGTTATGGCCGGGCTAGATTTCTATTCACAGTGGCCTTATTCATTCAGGCATAACTTTGTCCCCTGACATCGAATTTGGCTGATTTTTATTGCGTTGTGTTGTCCTTTATATTGCCCTTCCATACATATAAAGTTTGCATCATTTGGACATCATTTGCATATTTAAAAAGTGTCTCCATTTTTTCAATTTCTACATTTAGTTTACACGTGGTCTGCGCACAGGTTCACGGGGGCATCTTTCTTGGATGATTTAATTATCCTCCCGTGGTCGGATTGCCTTATTCTTGGGCCCATTGTGTAGACCTTTGTATTATCTTTCCATCCATAGTTCATTTGCATCGTTTGGACATCATTTGCATATTTAAAAAGTGCCTCCATTTTTGCATTTTTCGCATCTAGTTTGTGGGCAGATTCAGGACAGATTCCCAGGGGTGTTTTGCTTGCTGATTTAAATTGCATTCCAGGGTCTGTTTTGGTTGTTTCTTGGTTCCATTGGGTAGTCTTTTGTATTATCTTCACATCCATATATTATTTGCATGCATTGGACTTCATTTGCCTACTTCCATATTGCCTTCATTTTTGCATTTTACGCATTAAGCTCACTTGTAGGTCCGGGGGCAAACACAAAGGTACGTTGTCCTTTAATGATTTTTCTTATCTTTTAGTGCCTAGTTGTCCCTATTTCAGGTCTTACATCATTGTTATTCATATTTTTTTATATTTTTCATATATTTTTGTGATGTTTGCATAATTTCATTATTCTCTTAATTTGCTAGGCTTAGGCTAGAAATTGCATGCACCCCGGTGCACATAGGATCATGCATATTTGCATATTGTAGTTGCATTCCCCCTTGGTAAGTGATCCTCTCGCTCCCATATTCCTTGGGCTCGACTAGGTGATCTTATCCGGGACCTCCATAAGTCCCCGTGAGCCGTGGATTCCCACACGGACACCGGGCCGATTGTACCTTTCTACCCTTAGCTTTGCATTTGCATACGTGTAAAGGAATTAACCTTAGTCAAACCCAAAGGTTGGACCTTATGCCCTATAGGTTTTCTATTTTGAGGGAATTGACCTTAATTCGAATCATTAAAAGGCCCATCGAAACTTTGGAAAAATAAAAATTGACGATCATATCAACTTGTTTGATCTTGGTTGAACCCCCTCACACCCATATTGTTTGTTTGGGCCTGTCCAAGCCCATTTGTGTTATTTCGTGTTGCATCCTCCATCATCTATATGAATTTTGTTATTAGGCTCATTTAGGCTAGACCATCTTGTGCGTCCATTTGTTTAGTCTCATTGTCCTACGTTTCTTTTTCTTTCTTTTCTCCTTTGCATTATTAGGTCAATCCCCCTCTTTAATTCTCGAGCCCTTTACTTCCGTCATTGTATTTCCCTGATTTTTCCTGTATAAAGTCTCCATTTACCATCATGGAGCACCATTTTTCTCTTGTATATTACCCTTCTTCTTCCCCGACTTCCTATGCCCGCGTGGATTCCTCTTCCCACGCAGGCCCATCCCCTCGTGGCCCTTCCGACCCACAAGCAAATCTCATGGCCCACTTATTACCTCTTGTTTGCCAAATGGACCCGGTCCAGGCCAAAAAACTCACTGCTAATCATCTTAATGGGCCTCATTCTCATAACGGGCCTCATTCATCTAATGGGCCTCATTCCTTTAATGAGTCATCTTTCTTGAGTGGCCCATCTTCCTTTAATGGGTCTCATTCTCTTAGTGGGCCTTATCCCTCCAATGGGCCTTGCTCTTTCAAGGGGCCTCATCCTTCTAACGGGCCTCCATCTTCTACTCTTAATGGACCCCCTTTCTTTAGCATGCCTTCTTATTCTCCTAATGGGCCGACCTCTCTTAATGGGCCCGCTCCTTCTGCCCATGTTGCTGCTGGCCCAATGGGCCCTTATTCCCATGGTCATGATCCTTCCAGACCCATGCATCCTTCTATTCCTGGAATGGGCTTTCCTTCTTCTCAGTCTGGATCTCCTTATCCGGCCCAATATCATAATCTTGGTCCAAATCAACACTCTCTTGCTCAGGCCGGCTTGTATCCTTCCCTATCTCTCCCCATCGAGGAGATGATTGCTCAAACCCAACGCTTGCTGGATTAACTTCAATGTCAAATTTATCCCAAAACTTCTTTGAGCGTCCCGTTTGCATTCCAAGGTCTTCAGCTTCCAACGCGTTCACAAATTCCCGCATATCGCCGCTATGGTGGAGCCAGTGACCCCTACGTGCACTGCAAGGAGTTTCTTTATGAGTCGGCCCAATTTCGACATGACCAACGTTTGATGGCCTATCTGTTTGGTCTGTCTCTAGAAGGCCCGGATTAGGATTGGTTCTTTGCATTATCGCAAGATCAAGTGGTTTATTTCCAAGCCGTTTAAGAGAAATTCCTTCAGCAGTATCAAGACCAGGTTGGGCCCAAGTATTCCATGGTTGATCTGGCCCATCAGAAGATGAAGCCCGACGAGGAGTTCTCTACCTTTGTGGACCGCTGGCGTCGCCTGGCCGCGCAAGTCCCGTGGCATATTCCAGAGGGAGAACAAATTAAAATGACAATTTCTAATGCAACGCCCGAGTACCACTTTATCTTAGGCTTGAACGATATCACCTCATGGCAACAACTTTATAGCCGAGCCCGCTTCATCCGCCAACAACTCCTAGTTTCCCTTGACCCCGAGTCCCCTCCACCTTCTATGCCCACATACGCCTCCTATCCATCACCTTCCATGAGTCAGCCATCTACCACATATCCCTCCACATATCAACCCTCCACGAGTCAACCTTCCGCCTCTTCATACCCGCATGAACCTCCACCTCCGGTCATGGAAACACCACACCCCGAGAAGGTGGATGCCGTCTATATACCCCCTCATCCTGCTCCGCATATGCCTTCACCAAATCCTTCCCTTAGCCATGCGCCATTCCCTACGCAACCCCCGCTTCCATCCCCGCAACCTTCTCCATCACCTTCTCATATCCCTCGGTATCCACCGTGCCCGAAGCGGGCTCCTTCTCCCTCGTTGCCGGAGTCTCTTATAGACATTTTTAGGGCTTTGATGGCCGCTCACGCATTACAGCTCCCTCCAATTGTGCCTTGTCGACCCGCGGCCGGGGATGTGTTTCAATATTGAGAATTTCATCGCCAGCAGGGGCATTTGGTTGAGGATTGCCTCGAGTTTCAGGAACTTGTTTATGGTTTGGAAGATAAGAAGATGATCGATTGGGCCGCCATGCATGAAGCTATCTTAAATCTCTGCAATAAGCAGCAGCAACAGCAAGAAGTGCCACCCAGGCAGCCATCTCCACTACAAGACCAGGGGCACCCCTGTGATTCTTTATCTGGTATTGCACCCACTCCGTCACCTACTCCATCACCTATTCCCTCCCCTATGATTTTGTCCACCACGTTGCCTACCTCATCACCCTCTTCATCTCCACCTACCCCCTCACCTTTACCATCTCCTACTCAACCTCCATCTTCTCCACAGACCCAAGCCTCTGGTCAGGCAAGTGCTACCTCTCCTTCCTCCTCCATTTCCACCACCGCTTCTATTCCCGACGCCACTAGACGCGTTGTGCCGATGCGTCAAAGGTGGGCGTCACGACTCTCCACTTCCTCCGCCTCACCACCACTGTTACCATCCTCGCCTCCACTACCTCCATTGACCACATCACCCTCTCCACCATCTCCAATACCCCTACTGCTATCACCATCGTCTTCACCGCCTCCTCTCCCAATGACCCCTCTTCCATCACTTCCTCCATCTCCACCGCCTTTACCCTCCCCTTCGCCATCGTTGCCCGAGCCTGAGCAGGCTATACTTATACCCACATCTCCACCTTCTCCTTTACCCTCTCCTACATCTTCACCTTTGCCTTTACCCCTTCTGAGCCTTTACCCACGCCTTCCAAGCCTATTATTTCCACTTCTCCATCCCTTTCCACCCCACGGAGCGGGTGCGTGCTATCTCTTGTGCCCCTTGGGTCTGGTCCCCAGGGAGATAATGAGCCGAGCCAGGTTTCGATTGTGCATTTCAAGATTCAAGATGTCATTTGCCGCATGCCAATCCGGGTCCTGGTCCCTAGCTATTTTGGGGATAATGAGCCTGCATTTTCAGAAATGGTTGCAAAGAAGAGTTCACTTGCACTAGTGCCAATTTCTTCACAAGTGAGGCCGGTGGCAATCTCATTACTCGCCGGGGGATTCACTATCGATGCTGTTATTTCTCCTCGCTCCATTGTTGTCCAGTTCACTGGCCGAGAGGGGTTCTCTACTCGGATTGTGCTAACCCACACTGTCGCCAAGAGCCTAATGGATTCCCTATACAAGGGGCAATTGGTCATATCTTTTGCACTTTCCAAGGACATTCTACACTTCTTATGCAATCTCCCTCGATTTATTGGTGAATCAACCACGTCAACGCCGCGCATTACTCTTCCTTAGTTTTGTCCTACTTTTCTGGTAAGGGAGTTATGCTTCATGCCCGATTGCCGAATGGAGATGCTTAATCTCATGTTGCTAGTGCCGAGTGACAAGACTCCATGGTTTTCTGATGTTCATCCTAAGGTGTTACTTGTTCAAGGATGTCTGCCTATGGTTAGCACCAGGTGTATTGGGGCAGCCACCCCGATGAAACTGCATATTCATGACTGGGCTAGGCCGTCTGCCAGGTGGGCCCGTTATATGAAAAGATGTTTCAAGACAAGAAGGCCGAAGGTCCAAGTCCGTGCCAGGCGGGTCCGTTACAAGATAGTCTGCCAAGAAGAGGTGACAGCGCAAGTACAAAGGCCGCATGTTGTGCACTCGAGGGGCCGCTACTTCTTCTTCTCCTTTCTTCCATTCATCATTTCTTCTACTCAGCTCCCACCATTGGGTGGTGTATCTACCTTCTCCCAATCCAATTTCTGTTGTTTTCTACTTTCTTTTCGGGTCCACAAACCCCCATTCTTCTTTCTCTCCTCATCCGGAACCTCCAGACTCTCCATTTTCTCATGATTCTAGGCCTCGGCCTATGTAATCCTTTCATCCCACTTTCGGGGCTTCTTCCGATCCTTCTCCTCCGGTATTCTCGGGTTCTACTTCTCATTCTCTTTCCCCGACCCTATCGGGTGACCGTCATTCTTCTTCCCCGACCTTGTCGGGTGTCTATCATTTCCCTTCCCCGACCTTGTCGGGTGTTCGTGCTTCTTCTTCCCCGCCTCTAGCGGGTGATCGCTACTCTCCTTCTGTAACACCCGAAAATTTTGAAGGCTAAATAGGAACAAAATATTTAAGTTTTAAAGAAAAAAAAGGCTTACACTTGATGATATTTACTATACATAAATGATATATTGATAAAATAAAACTTTAGATATACTAGAATAAATAAGTGGATAGTTAATTTTCTCTTTAATAAAAGAAACTATTTTACTAGGATCGAACCTACCTCTGATACCCAGGACAAGGACTAATAAAAGTAAAATCCCTATATAAAGTACTACCTTAATTAAACTCTTAATTGATAAAGACCCTAGTGTATAATTATGACTGGCCACACTGAATTTAAGAGGTAGCCGTAAGAGCCTTGCACGTGAAACTAGCTTAAGGCAGAAGGGCCTCATATATATAAATACATAGATATATATACATATAATACATGTATAACTTAATGGGCCTTAATCCAAAACCCATTGTACAAGCTTTAAAAACTATATACATATATAGTATATTATGCATGCCAAGTCTTAAGCCACTGTGAAGAAACTACCCACATATATATCTGTATGTGCATATTTATAATACAATAAGATATATATTAAACACACACACATATATATATATATCAACCCCATATATATATACATGCATATTATAACCCCCACCTAAATGGGCTTTCCACGGGATCTGGAACTCACATGGGCCCTTGAAACATAAAGCAGCCTTAACCATATACAATCTCAAGGTAGAAATCTTTAATGTGCCTTATGCTCACCTTTAAGAGTCTTACAGTATAAGTGAACCTTAAATAACCTTTAAACCCACACAAATCTGTATATATACAATATTCATTACAATACATATAAGTCACTCATATATATATTATACATATATATATGTGTACAATTATATAAACAATATATATAGATAACTATATATATACCCACTCAAGGGCCTTCCCGCAAAGGCCAACCCAACCCAATAAACCTCCCCACGTACACCACAGTACAAGCCAAAAACCCATGCACATATAGACCCATATAAAATACGAATGGGCCTAGTTAGAGAAACCAACTGTCTTATTAAACTCACCCACTTGCACGTTTGAGCCTTGCATGGTGTAGTCACTAGGGTTTACATGTGAAAACATGGCAGGCGGCTGTTTAGATAGAAGGTGATGGATCCCGAGGAAACTTGCATCCTATTAAGATTTTTATGAAGGGAGTTAGAATCCCATTAGGAAGGTGAAGTCTAGATCTCTATATATACTTCCCCATCAAACAAGCAAGGGGTTATTGCTCGTGAATTCGAACAGAGGATTTCCTTCTCCTTTGTTGCTGAATTCCTTCTTCTTCAATGTGAAGAAGACCTTTATCCTCCTTTGGGTGAAGAAAAGAAGAGGCTTCTTCCTCCTCCCTTCTTCCTCCTGTTGCTGAGAACTGCGGTTGTCGTGCTGCATATTGATCTTCCTTCGTCAAGCAACTGTTACCGTAGCTGATCCCTGCTCGTCATCCTCTTCATCCTGTGACATGAGGAAGCCGCAGACATCATCTTCCTCCCGCAAAACTTCCTCCTACGTGGTCTTCATCCTGCTGCTTCATCCTCTTCTTCCTTTCTGCAGAACCTTTTGCTTCTTCCTTCATCTTCGTCCCAGTACCCCATCAAAGAGGTAGGTTTTCTCAAGAATTGAAGCCCAATATAATAGAAATTAAGTTGCATTACATGTTTGCGTTTTATAGCTTACGGTTGCATGTTTATTTTAATTAACTAAATAATCACAACATGTTTAAACATTTTATATCCATGTAATCACTTATCTAAAAATCATCAAAAATACGTGACTAGAATCCATATATTTTTCTTGAAATTTTCATGCCTTATATGATAATATTCGCTAGTTAATAAATTTATTAACTAAATATTATGAATCAACTATTTACACGGCGAATAAGGTTGGTTACTATACACCGTAGTTATAAGTTTTGCTTCCATAATCATTTTCATGGGCACCGGAGTATAATTTGGTTATGAAATTTTCTGGGAGTGTTATTGGGGTAGAGACCGAGGTAGTGAGAGTGGTTGCACCGTTTTTCATGCCCCCTATCTCAAGAACCCCCATCTCTCAACGAAAAATCATTTTGAACATTCAGTTAGGTAGAATTTTTCGAGCCCATCATTTCGATATATAGAACGCGTGATTCCGACGTGTGTACGTCGACAACCGGAGGGTTGAACATTGACACTTTATTGAAATGACGACGAGTTAAATGTCGTCAAATTCTTTTGACGCCATCGTGCAAAGGCGTCAAATTATTTATTATATATATATATATATATACATATACATGTAACTTGTAATTATATTCTTGAAAATCCATATCTACTAAACTATGCAACATAAAATTATAAAAAATTTATATTTGGAATCCTTAAAATTTTCTCCTAATTATCATATATTCTATTTTTCTAAATTATTTTATATAAATTAATGTCTCTTTGAATGTATATTTTTGAAATTAATCAATTAAATAGATATTGACGTGAATTCTTGTTAAATAAATTAAGTTAAAAATCATAAAATTAACGTCTCTCTATGTGGACGCTAATTAATAAATGGCGTCACTCATGGGCATTAATTAATATAAGTTTATTTAATTATAGTTAATTATAGAATTGGATGGACATGAATTCTATAATTAACGCATTCATATTCTCACCGTTTTCTCCCGATTTTGACCCACACCGCGGGTCTTCTGGCACTCTCATCTCACGTCCGTAGATGGAGTCCATGTTTCATGATTGGTTCACGTTATATACTTCAACTCTCGGCAACATACGAGCTCTCCGTTGGACGTTCCGTTCCTTCGGACTAGCAAGTTAGTCATCGGGACCTCCATAAGTCTCCTCGTAGCCTTGGATTCCCTCAAGGCCGACTGAGTCAGTTGTACCTTAAACACCTTGTACCCATTTTAATGCCACGTCACTCTGGAGAAACGTGATAACCCGGCCCTTTCATGGTGCTATTCTTGGCCCATGAGAGAATTCTCTTAGCTAGTGGAATGAGTGATCATTCCACTAAGCGATATATTGAATTGGGTATCCTATGGTTAAGTGCCAATTCTTCAGCTTGCTTTCGTGTCCATTGAATTGGTGACTATCTTGTGAGTGATCTATTCAAGTTATTCATGGCAACGTATCTAGGTGCCAATTCCACCCAGTTTTTCGACATGTCATAGTTTCTATGCTTTCATGTGGATTTTATTGTAAATCTGTCCTTACTCAATGGTCTTGTCCTTGAATTCCATAAAATCTTATCTTATCATCCTATTAAAGCTTGTTCTTGAAACTACTTATTGGCTATGAACTATCGTGGATGTCTAGATCTATCTTTAATGCTGTGCATTTAGGGCCCGATCTGGTCCTGGGAGGAGCACCCGAAAGTACTTGTGCCCATAGGAGTTATATTGATCACGGTGTCTGGCATTGCACCGAAGTGCATGACTAGTTTGATCTTTGACATTTCACACACACTCTTTCTCTCTTTCATGATATTACTTACGTGCGTGACTTGACTTGCGTGACTCGACTAGCGTGGCCCAGAATGGGCATGTACTTGCGTGAAATAGCCAATATTCTATAAATCTCTCTTAGATATCTCTTGCTTGAAAGTTTTTACATGAAATTGTCAAATTCTTGCTAGTTTTGTTTCACTTGCTCAGTTAATTCTACATGCATAGCCTTACTTCATTTACATGTGAAAGGTGTAATTACTTAAACCAATTACTTGTTCTTGAGATATAATTCATACTGAGCATTCGCTCACCCAGTTTTATTCCAACATTTTTCAGGTAATCAAGTGGCTAGCGAGACCGAGACTCACATGGGAGGGACAAGTGTGCAAGCGAGCTTCAAAAACTAGTGAACCTGTGTCTTTTATCTTTCTTGAATCTAGCATGGTGTCTCTTATTTAGTTATCTTGTCTAAGTTTGTTAGAGCGTCATTTTCTTTTCTTTCATTGTGATGTAGTTGAGTCTTCAAGTTTTGAAATTTAAATTGTAAGATACTTATATTTGAAATAAAATTTTATTATTTCCCTAAATTATTTGATCTTATGCGACTGCTCTTGATTATTCACGAATGTTTAACTGTCACGTTCCGAGCAAACGACACGTTCCGCTGCTATCGGTTCGGGGCGTGACAGAGGTGGTATCAGAGCTTCGGCTTTCACATCCTCAAGTTATTAGGTTCCAATGATAGGTCAAATATCCTTACCCGTCATATTAGAGCTTCGGCTTTCTAATTCCTAGGTCGTTAAGTCCAGAAGACAGGTTGAGTCATCTTTGTTGGTCATCCCATAGGAATTCCGTGAGAGTGGGTAGAGCCTGGGATATATTATAAAGTAAAGATAAAATATTAAAGTCTCATTCCTATTAATCATCAAAATTTCTATGTCAATAATCAATTCTCCCTAATTAATCTTGCAGGAACATAAATAGAATGGAGACATCTAAGCCAAACTTTATCCCCGAGATGGTCTTAGTGGACGTTCAAGCTTATGCGGACCTCGTTAGAAGGGTCCAGGAGTTAGAAAAGGTGGTAGAAGAAAAAGAGAGAGTTGAAGAAAGGAAACAAGCTGTTAATTCTAAAATGCATGTCCCGGCTAAGAAGAGGCCCAATGAGGACTACCATTCCCAAAGGTACAAGGAATGTAAGAGGGGGAAATGTGTGGTAGCCCCTATTGACCCATCGCAAGAAAGATGTAAGTTCTGCGGGAAGTTTAATCACCAATCGAAGGTCTGTTATCGGAGGATAGGAGCGTGTCTCCGATGTGGGAGCCTCGAACATAGGATAGCCCAGTGTCCTATTCAGAACTCGAGACTCCAAGAGGGAGCCCAAGCCTTAGTGGAAGACGGGTCTGTCAAAGGAAAAGCTATTGAAGGTATCCCTTGTCCTCGATCCTAAATTGATTCTTTCGATATGTTTAGATTTCTTCTTTCACTTATATGGTATCATAAGGAATTATAGCTAATCCCCCATCTAGAGAAGAAGGTGATGTGAATTTGGGAACCAAATTCCTTTAAGTGGGGGAGGGTGTAACGCCTGAAAATTTTGAAGGCTAAATAGCAACAAAATATTTAAATTTTAAAGAAAAAAAAGGGCTTACACTTGATGATATTTATTATACATAAATGATATATTGAATAAATAAAAATTTAGATATATTAGAATAAATAAGTGGATAGTTAATTTTCTCTTTAATAAAAGAAACTATTTTACTAGGATCGAACCTACCTCTGATACCCAGGACAAGGACTAATAAAAGTAAAATCCCTATATAAAGTACTACCTTAATTAAACTATTAATCGATAAAGACCCTAGTATATAATTGTGACCGGCCACACTGAATTTAAGAGATAGCCGTAAGAGCCTTGCACGTGAAACTAGCTTAAGGCAGAAGGGCCTCATATATATAAATACATAGATATATATACATATAATACATGTATAACTTAATGGGCCTTAATCCAAAACCCATTGTACAAGCTTTAAAAACTATATACATATATAGTATATTATGCATGCCAAGTCTTAAGCCACTGTGAAGAACCTACCCACATATATATCTGTATGTGCATATTTATAATACAATAAGATATATATTAAACACACACACACATATATATATATATATCAACCCCATATATATACATGCATATTATAACCCCCACCTAAATGGGCTTTCCACGGGAGCTGGAACTCACATGGGCCCTTGAAACATAAAGCAGCCTTAACCATATACAATCTCAAGGTAGAAATCTTTAATGTGCCTTATGCTCAACTTTAAGAGTCTTACAGTATAAGTGAACCTTAAATAACCTTTAAACCCACACAAATTTGTATATATATAATATTCATTACAATACATATAAGTCACTCATATATATATATTACACATATATATATGTGTACAACTATATAAACAATATATATAGATAAATATATATATACCCACTCAAGGGCCTTCTCGCAAAGGCCAACCCAACCCAATAAACCTCCCCACGTACACCACAGTACAAGCCCAAAACCCATGCACATATAGACCCATATAAAATACGAATGGGCCTAGTTAGAGAAACCAACCGTCTTATTAAACTCACCCACTTGCACGTTTGAGCCTTGCATGGTGTAGTCACTAGGGTTTACATGTGAAAACATGGCAGGCGGCTGTTTAGAAAGAAGGTGATGGATCCCGAGGAAACTTGCATCCTATTAAGATTTTTATGAAGAGAGTTAGAATCCCATTAGGAAGGTGAAGTCTAGATCTCTATATATACTTCCCCATCAAACAAGCAAGGGGTTATTACTCGTGAATTCGAACAGAGGATTTCCTTCTCCTTTGCTGCTGCATTCCTTCTTCTTCAATGTGAAGAAGACCTTTATCCTCCTTTGCGTGAAGAAAAGAAGAGGCTTCTTCCTCTTCCCTTCCTCCTCCTGTTGCTGAGAACAGCGGTTGCCGTGCTGCATATTGATCTTCCTTCGTCAAGCAACTGTTACCGTAGCTGATCCCTACTCGTCATCCTCTTCATCTTGCGACGTGAGGAAGCCGCAAACATCATCTTCCTCCCGCAAAACTTCTTCTTGCGTGGTCTTCATCCTACTGCTTCATCCTCTTCTTCCTTTCTGTAGAACCTTTTGCTTCTTCCTTCATCTTCGTCCCAGTACCCCGTCAAAGAGGTTGGTTTTCTCAAGATTTGAAGCCCAAGATAATAGAAATTAAGTTGCATTACATGTTTGCATTTTATAGCTTACGGTTGCATGTTTATTTCAATTCACTAAATAATCACAACATGTTTAAACATTTTATATCCATGTAATCGCTTATCTAAAAATCATCAAAAATACGTGACTAGAATCCCTGTATTTTTCTTGAAATTTTCATGCCTTATATGATAATATTCACTAGTTAATAAATTTATTAACTAAATATTATGAATCAAATGTTTACACGGCGAATAAGGTTGGTTACTGTACACCGTAGTTATAAGTTTTGCTTCCATAATCATTTTCATGGGCACCGGAGTATCCTTTGGTTATGAAATTTTATGGGAGTGTTATTGGGGTAGAGACCGAGGTAGTGAGAGTGGTTGCACCATTTTTCATGCCCCCTATCTCAAGATCCCTTATCTCTCAACGAAAAATTACTTTGAACATCCAGTTTGGTAGAGTTTTTCGAGCCCGTCATTTTGATATATAGAATGCGTGATTCCGACGTGTGTACGAGAACCGGAGGGTTGAACATTGACACTTTATTGAAATGACGACGAGTTAAATGTCGTCAAATTCTTTTGACGCCATCGTGCAAAGGCGTCAAATTATTATATATATATATATATATATATATATATATATATATATATATATATATATATATATATATACACATGTAACTTGTAATTTTATCCTTGAAAATCCATATCTACTAAACTATGCAACATAAAATTATAAAAAATATATTTTTAGAATCCTTGAATTTTTCTCCTAATTATCATATATTCTATTTTTCTAAATTATTTTATATAAATTAATATATCTTTGAATGTATATTTTTGAAATTAATCAATTAAATAGATATTGACATGAATTCTTGTTAAATAAATTAAGTTAAAAATCATAAAATTAACGTCTCTCTATGTGGACGCTAATTAAGAAATGATGCCACTCACGGGCGTCAAATAATATAAGTTTATTTAATTATAGTTAATTATAGAATTGGATGGACATGAATTCTATAATTAACGCATTCATGTTCTCACCGTTTTCTTCCTATTTTGACCCATACCGCGGGTCTTCTGGCACTCTCATCTCACGTCCGTAGATAGAGTCCCTGTTTCATGATTGGTTCACGTATACACCTCAACTCTTGGTGACATACGAGCCCTCCGTTGGACATTCCGTTCCTTCGGACTGGCAAGTTAGTCATTGGGACCTCCGTAAGTCTCCTCGTAGCCTTGGATTCCCTCAAGGCCGACTGAGCTGGTTGTACCTTAAACACCTTATACCCATTTTAATGCCACGTCACTCCGGAGAAACGTGGTAACCCGACCCTTTCATGGTGCTATTCTTGGCCCATGACAGAATTCTCTTAGACAGTGGAATGAGTGATCATTCCACTAGGTGATATATTGAATTGGGTATCCTATAGTTAGATGCCAATTCTTTAGCTTGCTTCGTGTGTTGTTCAGGTTGCTGTTGACCTTTAGCCTTGGTTCGATGACCGTACACGTTCTTACGTTGTCTTGGTCATCCCGGCTTGAGTCTGCTCAGCTCCTGATGTGTTTCGCTTCTGTTGAAGTACTCGATTAGATTCCGTGTGGGAGAAGTTGCTCAAGCAAGCTAGGATTTTCCTTCCTGGTGAGTTTTCGTGATTGAGCTTCTCGCTTCTTGTCCCTTCTGGTGGAATCTTTTTTGAGGTTTTGCCTTGGGATTGCTGTCTTAGTGACGCCTTTGTCCTGTGTCTGCTTAAGTGTGGACAGCTTTGTTTTGAGCCTGATCTGCTCTTTGCTATACAGTTGCTTGGCTTTGGACTCCATGATGGTGTTAAGAGCTGTTGTGTACCGTGTTTGTCGTGCCGTGTCCAGCGGTCGATGTATCGTGAAGGCTCATTTATCGTTTTCAGGACGTGAAGGTAAGCTGAGATTGATGCTTTCCTTGTGCTTTGTGCTGAGGCTGGTGCTCTTCTCCTGTTGCACTTAGGCTCCTTGTGATTGGTTGTTCGCGAGATCGGTACTCGTGACGTGTCATTTGCGATCTTCATAGATTACGAAGGCCTCTGGTGTGTGCTGAGGTGCGACTACCGAGGTTGTTCTGATGCCTGTGTGCGTTGCTGAGTGCACAGCGGAAGCGTATGGGTCGGCTACCCACTGGTCGAGAGGTTTGTTCTTTCTCGATGTGACTTCATCTTGGCTTCTTGTGCCTCGATGTTGTCTGTTGCCATGCCATTGTTGGTGGTTTTTTGGTGTTGGCATTGGCATTTGCGAGTATTGGGGAATTTGTCGGCATTCCTGCTGATTGAGTACCCTTTTGCTCTGCATTTCTTTCTTGGGTGTTGTGCTCTCGAGGTGTGTTGGTGGTCCTTGAGTTGCGTTCCCCGAGATTGTTGTCGTTTCTTGTTATTGTGGGTCTTCTCTTAGTGAGCAGTCTGATGCGTGACCTGTTTCTTGTGGTTGTGTGCTCGGCTATTCTTGTGCCTTGTTGTGACCTTGCTTGCAGTTGTGTTCCATGGTTCTGTGTTCAGAGTGGAACCGGAAACCTGCAGGTGCTGTCGCTGTGTTGTTTCTGTGAGTGCTGTTTCTCTATGATTTTGTGTCTCTGTTTTGGACCAAGTCTTGTCGGTTAGTCTTGCTGTGCTCTTTTCCTAGAGTTAGCTTGCGACTCAATCAGATGTAATATCTGAGTGAGGACTGACTCGATTGTGTTTGTGGTCCGGTGCTACTATTGTCGTTGGTGTCCTGTGTGCCAGGTGTTCCCTGTTGCCTTTGGCACTAGAGCCGATGATGTGGTCGAACTGTCAGCTGTGAGGACTGTGTCTCCTCGTGTAAGCTATCGCTTGCCATGCTGCCGTTGTGTTTCTCGGTTGATTGTTTGTTGTTGTGGCAGTCGTGTCTCTTTCCCCAGTGAGACGTAAGCGACGTTGCCTTGTTCCGGAGGTGTCAGAATTGTGCTCACTTGGGTACCGTGCTCTTTTGTGGATTGTTGCTTTGAGATCCTGAGCGTGTGCCTGTAATTGTGATCTGACAGTGTTCCTCTGAATTGTGTTCTCTCGAGATTTGTGTTGTTTCCGTGATTGTGTTGTTGGGTTGTTCTTCCCTGCTTCTCCTTTGTTAGTCCTTAATTTCGAGGGTGAAATTTCTTAAAGGAGGGGAGGATGTAACACCCTGGATCGTTGGTAAGTCTTGCTGGATCTTCATTGGATTTTTTGGATTGGTTTCGGTGAGTTTCGGTTCGCTTTGGTGGCTTCCGAGTTGAGTTTTACGATCCGTGTGAGTTTTTCTCTCGTACTAGTTACGGAACCCTACGGTAAGTTTACTTGTTAGTTCCTCGACTCGTGGATGCTGCAGCGATGATGTACTCTCCGAGCCGATCGTTTCGACTATTTTTGTGTATTTTTTTGAATTAGTGCATTTTCGACGCATTTTACGGATTTTCAGAAATTAGGAAAATTCCTAATTTCCTATTTATTTACCCCCCCTTCTCTCTCTCCTCACTCTCGCGTTCTCTCCCTCTCTCTCAACCGTTCTCTCTCATTCTCTCACCCCGTCGCCTCCGACTGCAGACGGAGCGATCTAGGGGCGAGGTGGCGACGTCGGGGAGTTGCCGAGGCGCGTGATGGAGCGAGGATCGGTGCGATTTGGGCGCGATCCCAAACGGTGGATTCAAAGCCGACGGTTCGGTTCGTGGCACGGTTTTTGGTGCGGTTTAGTCCCTTCGGGGCACGGTTTCTTCGGTGGAGGTAGTGTGACGGTTCCTCACTTCTTCCTCTCCGTTTTTCCTGCCATTGCACGTCGTTCGGCAAGGAAACGGCCAAGTTTGGGCTTGTTTAGCCTAAACCGTGATTTTCAGGTTTTGTAGGGTTCGCCGGAAAACGGCAACAATTCGTAGCTCGGTTAGTGTTGAACTGACCGTGGGGATGTTAGGATCCCATCCATGCTTGTTTTGTGTTGATCGGTGGTCATTCGAGGCCGGTAGGAGCCTGGGAACCTCGGTGACTCTTTTAGGGTCGAATCGTTGAAATCGCCCCAATCTCTTGTTTTAATGCATGTATGTGGGGTTTTTCGCCTCCAGAAGTTGTTATTTATCGTGAGGCTTTGTTTCCCCTGCGCTACGGCGTGAATGGGGCGTGGTGCGGGCCGATTCGGTCTTCCCCTTATTTTTCCCGCCGTTCATGATTTTCCGAACTGAATGCGGTCCACCAGTAACCGCGTTCATCTGATCGCGGTCCTAGGGCAACAGCATTCATCAGGTCTAGAGAGTCGACAAGGGTCACGGTCTTGCGACAGACCCCCTCAGTCTAGTCGCGGTCTATAGGCGACCGTGACTGTCTGGTCGCGGTCTTCAGATGACCGCTACCACCGTTTTTGCTTCAGGCTAGTCGCGGTCCCGAGGAGACCGTGACTGTGTAGACACGGTCCCCAGGTGACCGTGACTATGTAAGTTGTTTCGATTGCATGGGTTTGGTCTCTGGTCGACCCGGTTGTGGTCCGATGGTTGACCCTCAGCTTTGTGAGTGTCCCGGACACCCCATGGGTTCTGTGCCCATATTTTGGGATGTCGGGAAGTGCCAAGTTGCTTCGATTAGTGTGCCCGTGAGTGCGTGTATCTTGGGCTTTGTGTTACGCTTGATCGAGTCGCTGTGTGTTGGCGTGTGTGTGGTGGTATTCCTCCGCATGTGTGTGTGGTTTCCCTTGCATTCCCGTCTTGAGGGAGTGGTCTCGGTAGCTTGTAGTCTGCCTCGGGTTTCGTGTTACCGTGGTTTTAGACCTAGTCTAGAGTTTAAGTTGGTTGGCCTTGATGGTTCAACCGTTGTCTGTGTTTTAGGGCGGTGTCTGTCCGTCAGTGGTCTTCTAGATAGGTCGGTTAAGGTTCACTGAGCGCGGTCTACTCCTTGACTGCTACAGTTTCCTAACGACTCAATCTTGGACCACTAGTGTCTTTGCCTCTGGTTGCGTGGCGAGTCCTCCTTGACTGCTTGGTTGACCTAGCGGCCGAGTGATGGATAGCCTAGGCCCAGAGAGTGGTTTACCGGTGGTTTGGTTTCCGGTATCTTGGCTTGATCTTGGGGTTTGCTATTGTCACGCGGACATCACTCGATGTCCTGTGAGGGCTGTAGCCGTACTCCAAAGTGGCCAAGAGGGTTTGTGCTTGTGTGTCTTTGCCTGGTTCCGGTCAACCCGGGGTGACCCAGTGGTTGAAAGGCGACCTTGTGTGTGGGTGTCTTGGCGGTTTTGCCCAGTCCGAGACACGGGTTCTGGATGCCTCGAGGTGTCGTGTTACCTCAGTCTGCGTGTCCAGACGTGTGCTGAGGGTCGTTGGTGTTCCCTCAGGTCTCCGTGAGTTGTTTTCTGCAGAGCGTCATTTCTTGTGGCTTAGGATTAGACCGATTGGCGGCTTGTTCCGCTGTCTGTGACGATCTTACCTTTGAGTCGTTCGACTCGGGATCGTTACGTGGTAGGTCTAGTTGCCTGGTCCTGAGTCGGTTGGCAGTGGTTGTACTACTAGTGGTGCTTCATAGTACGTGTGACAGGGCTTCCGTAGACTGTCTGTACTCTAGCACTTGTGTTTTGGAGTCTGTGCCTTGTGAACCTCCACTAGTCGTAGCCTGTGACGTAGGCTTTTTAGTACGTCACCCACCGAGAGTGGTGGACGGGCAGTTCCCGTTACACGGTTTTTAAACTAGTTCTGTGGGCCCCGGCCAACGGTAGCGTCCTACCGAGGGGAATACTAGCTAGAGGCCTGGCCAAGGTAGTGGTCAGTGTGTGCACACGTGGTCAGGGACTGAGGACTTACGTTGACGGGCGTGACCCTGACTAGTCACTCGCAGCGTGGTACTGCGGTCTTGTGTCCGTGAGGTGCCATTTTTCCTTGGAACGTCGTTGTTCCTTGGACCTGGTTCTTGGTGTGTCTAGTCTCATCCGTGCTGCACACGGTCTGGTAGACGTGACACTTGTGGTGCAGTGTAAGACGTCAGTGGACGCATCTGGCAGTTCTTCTAGTGTGAAGGTACTCCTATCACTTGACCGGTGACTCTCGTGTTTCTCGGAGCCGGTGTTCTCCTTTCCGTGTCGGCTAGTCTTGGCCTTGCCCAAGATTTGCTTCCCTGGCTATGTGGTCTGTTATTGCCTGTGTCCAAGATGAGCCTGGGGTTGCGTACACGATGTTCCAATCGTGTAGGCCATTGTGGTTGTTTTATCCGTCCTTGCAGGTCTTCGTTATGGACCTGCTGTCGGGTCGACTAATCGGTAACTTCTGACTTTGCTGGGTCAGAGTCGCCCTTCTATTGTTGCTTGGAGTAGTTTGGGGTGCCGAGGTTAGTTCGGCCGCCGCTTGTCTGGCGCGGGTTCTTCCTCTCCCGTACTTGTTCCCTACTCCTACTTCCCGTCTGCTTACTACTGCCTGTAGCGTAGTTTTACAGCTTTGTAGTGTAGCTTTTCCTGCTTTGCTACACCTGCTGTTTTGTGTTTGTTGTTCCGTGTTACTGCGTGTTTTTCAGTGGGGATCCGCGTGACCCCTACTGAGCCAGTGACACGTGGCTCACCCCTGCTCTTTCAGGTGGGGTGGCATTGTTCGTTGTACTTCCGCGTGGTTCCTGGAGTGTGCGTGCTCGTTGCGTGCCGTTGCTGCCAGCTGGTACTTGCGTCGGGTTGCCCCCGACTTCTTGGTACGTCTTTCCTTTCTGTCAACTGTACTGTGCTAGACTTGTTGTCTTTAGCTTTGGACTGACTCTGGGATATAATTGTTAAATTGAAACAGTTAATTAAAAAGTAATTTTATTTCTGCTACTTTAGCAAACCTATCTAATTAAATTTTATTGCTTACTGTACTATCTCGGTGGCTTCAATGTACTCTACACGTTCCTTTTTCCCTTCAGAGCTTTCCCGCTCTTGGGAGGCCTCACGGGTTCCATGCGGTATCACGCGTATCCGGTAGTCCTACCGGGTATGCCGGGTATCCGGAATCCGGGTCGCTACAGATTGGTATCAGAGCAGTGTTCTGAGATGTTTGGAGTTCTTTTCTGAGCTATCAGAGCATTGTTGTGTGAAGTACATGGGAATCTGAGATATACAGTTTCCAGAGTCGTGAAGGTCCAGTACAGTCTTCAGCTGGTTTCGGTTTACGATTCTTTGTCACTTTGTTTTCTATGTGTTGTCTTGTTCGTGCTGCTCTGGCACTGTGCGAGATGGTCCTGCTCTCGTCAGGGTATGACGAGGTGTTTCTTTTCTCGATCATGTTGTACTTGGCAGTGTTCACCGAAAGGCTTGAATATGCAGTACGCTGTTCGAGGTTTTCTTCGTGTGTTGTTCAGGTTGCTGTTGACCTTTAGCCTTGGTTCGATGACCCTACACGTTCTTACGTTGTCTTGGTCATCCCGACTTGAGTCTATTCAGCTCCTGATGTGTTTCGCTTCTGTGGAAGTGCTCGATTAGATTCCGTGTGGGAGAAGTTGCTCAGGCAAGCTAGGATTTTCCTTCCTGGTGAGTTTTCGTGATTGAGCTTCTCGCTTCTTGTCCCTTCTGGTGGAATCTTTTTCGAGGTTTTGCCTTGGGATTGCTGTCTTAGTGACGCCTTTGTCCTGTGTCAGCTTAAGTGTGGACAGCTTTGTTTTGAGCTTGATCTGCTCTTTGCTATACAGTTGCTTGGCTTTGGACTCCATGATGGTGTTAAGAGCTGTTGTGTACCGTGTTTGTCGTGCCGTGTCCAGCGGCCGATGTATCATGAAGGCTCATTTATCGTTTTCAGGACGTGAAGGTAAGTTGAGATTGATGCTTTCCTTGTGCTTTGTGCTGAGGCTGGTGCTCTTCTCCTATTGCACTTAGGCTCCTTGTGATTGGTTGTTCGCGAGATCGGTACTCGTGATGTGTCGTTTGCGATCTTCATAGATTGCGAAGGCGTCTGGTGTGTGTTGAGGTGCGACTACCGAGGTTGTTCTGATGCCTGTGTGCGTTGCTGAGTGCGCAGCGGAAGCGTGTGGGTCGGCTACCCACTGGTCGAGAGGTTTATTCTTTCTCGATGTGACTTCATCTTGGCTTCTTGTGCCTCGATGTCGTCTGTTGCCATGCCATTGTTGGTGGTTTTTTGGTGTTGGCATTGGCATTTGCGAGTATTGGGGAATTTGTCGGCATTCCTGTTGATTGAGTACCCTTTTGCTCTACATTTCTTTCTTGGGTGTTGTGCTCTCGAGGTGTGTTGGTGGTCCTTGAGTTGCGTTCCCCGAGATTGTTGTCGTTTCTTGTTATTATGGGTCTTCTCTTGGTGAGCAGTCTGATGCGTGACCCGTTTCTTGTGGTCGTGTGCTCGGGTGTTCTTGTGCCTTGTTGTGACCTTGCTTGCAGTTGTGTTCCATGGTTCTGTGTTCAGAGTGGAACCAGAAACCTGCAGGTGCTGCCGCTGTGTTGTTTCTGTGAGTGCTGTTTCTCTATGATTTTGTGTCTCTGTTTTGGACCAAGTCTTGTCGGTTAGTCTTGCTGTGCTCTTTTCCTAGAGTTAGCTTGCGACTCGATCAGATGTAATATCTAAGTGAGGACTGACTCGATTGTGTTTGTGGTCCGGTGCTGCTGTTGTCGTTGGTGTCCTGTGTGCCAGGTGTTCCCTGTTGCCTTTGGCACTAGAGCCGATGATGTGGTCGAACTGTCAGCTGTGAGGACTGTGTCTCCTCATCTAAGCTGTCGCTTGCCGTGCTGCCGTTGTGTTTCTCGGTTGACTGTTTGTTGTTGTGGCAGTCGTGTCTCTTTCCCCTGTGAGACGTAAGCGATGTTGCCTTGTTCTGGAGGTGTCAGAATTGTGCTCACTTGGGTACCATGCTCTTTTGTGGATTGTTGCTTTGAGATCCTGAGCGTGCGCCTGTAATTATGATCTGACAGTGTTCCTCTGAATTGTGTTCTCTCGAGATTTGTGTTGTTTCCGTGATTGTGTTGTTGGGTTGTTCTTCCCTACTTCTCCTTTGTTAGTCCTTAATTTCAAGGGCGAAATTTCTTAAAGGAGGGAAAGGATGTAACGCCTTGGATCCTTGGTAGGTCTTGCTGGATCTTCATTGGATCTTTTGGATTGGTTTCGGTGAGTTTCGGTTCGCTTTGATGGCTTCCGAATTGAGTTTTACGATCCGTGTGGGTTTTTCTCTCGTACTAGTTACGGAACCCTACGGTGAGTTTACTTGTCAGTTCCTCGACTCGTGGATGCTGCAGCGACGATGTACTCTCCGAGCCGGTCGTTTCGACTATTTTTACGTATTTTTCTGAATTAGTGCATTTTCGGCGCATTTTACAGATTTTCAGAAATTAGGAAAATTCCAAATTTCCTATTTATTTACCTCCCCCTTCTCTCTCTCCTCACTCTCGCGTTCTCTCCCTCTCTCTCTCTCTCTCCCGTTCTCTCTCGTTCTCTCACCCCATCGCCTCTGGCTACAGACGGAGCGATCCAGGGGAGAGGTGGCGACGTCGGGGAGTTGCCGAGGCGCGTGATGGAGCGACGATCGGTGTGATTTGGGCGCGATCCTTAACGGTGCATTCAAAGCCGACAGTTCGGTTCACGGCGTGGTTTTCGGCGCGATTTAGTCCCTTCGGGGCACGGTTTCTTCGGTGGAGGTAGGGTGACGGTTCCTCACTTCTTCCTCTCCGTTTTCCCTGCCATTGCACGTCGTTCGGAAAGAAAATGGCCGAGTTTGGGCTTGTTTAGCCAAAACCGTGATTTTTGGGTTTTGTAGGGTTCGCCAGAAAACGGCAACCATTCGTAGCTCGGTTAGTGTTGAACTGACCGTGGGGATGTTAGGATCCCATCCATGCTTGTTTTGTGTTGATCGGTGGTCATTCGAGACCGGTAGGAGTCCGGGAACCTCGGTGACTATTTTAGGGTCGAATCGTTGAAATCGCCTCAATCTTTTGTTTTAATGCATGTATGTGGGGTTTTTCGCCTCCAAAAGTTGTTATTTGTCGTGAGGCTTTGTTTCCCCTGCGCTACGGCGTGAATGGGGCGTGGTACGGGCCGATTCGGTCTTCCCCTTATTTTTCCCGATGTTCACGGTTTTTCGGACTGAACGCGGTTCACCAGTAACCGCGTTCATCTGATCGCGGTCCTAGGGCAACCGCGTTCATCAGGTCTAGAGAGTCGGCAAGGGTCGCGGTTTTGCGACAGACCGCCTCTGTCCAGTCGCGGTCTGATGGCGACCGTGACTGTCTGGTCGCGGTCTTCAGATGACCGCTACCACCGTTTTGCTTCAGGCCAGTCGCGGTCCTCAGGTGACCACGACTGTGTGGTCGCGGTCCCGAGGAGACCGTGACTGTGTAGTCGCGGTCCCCAGGTGACCGTGACTATGTAAGTTGTTTCGATTGCATGGGTTTGGTCTCCGGTCGACCCGGTTGTGGTCCGATGGTTGACCCTCGGCCTTGTGAGTGTCCCGGACACCCCATGGGTTCCGTGCCCATATTTTGGGATGTCGAGAAGTGCCGAGTTGCTTCGATTAGCGTGCCCATGAGTGCGTGTATCTTGGGCTTTGTGTTACGCTTGATCGAGTCGCTGTGTGTTGGCGTGTGTGTGGTGGGATTCCTCCGCATGTGTGTGTGGTTTCCCTTGCATTCCCGTCTTGAGGGAGTGGTCTCGGTAGCTTGTGGTCTACCTCGATTTTTGTGTTACCGTGGTTTTAGACCTAGTCTAGAGTTTAAGTTGGTTGGCCTTGATGGTTCAACCGTTGTCTGTGTTTTAGGGCGGTGTCTATCCCTCGGTGGTCTTCTAGATAGGTCGGTTAAGGTTCACTGAGCGCGGTCTACTCCTTGACTGCTACAGTTTCCTAACGACTCAATCTTGGCCTGCTAGTGTCTTTGCCTCTGGTTGCGTGGCGAGTCCTCCTTGACTGCTTGGTTGACCTAGCGGCCGAGTGATGGATAGCCTAGGCCCAGAGAGTGGTTTACCAGTGGTTTGGTTTTCGGTATCTTGGCTTGATCTTGGGGTTTGCCATTGTCACGCGGACATCACCCAATGTCCAGTGAGGGCTGTAGCCGTACTCCGAAGTGGCCAAGAGGGTTTGTGCTTGTGTGTCTTTGCCTGGTTCCGGTCAACCCGGGGTGACCTAGTGGTTGACAGGCGACCTTGTGTGTGGGTGTCTTGGCGGTTTTGCCTAGTCCAAGACACGGGTTCTGGATGCCTCGAGGTGTCATGTTACCTCGGTCTGCATGTCCAGACGTGTGCTGAGGGTCGTTGGTGTTCTCTCAGGTCTCCGTGAGTTATTTTCTGCGGAGCGTTGTGTCTTGTGGCTTAGGATTAGACCGATTGGCGGCTTGTTCCGCTGTCTGTGACGATCTTGCCTTTGAGTCGTTCGACTCGGGATCGTTACGTGGTAGGTCTAGTTGCCTGGTCCTGAGTCGGTTGGCAGTGGTTGTACTGCTAGTGGTGCTTCGTAGTACGTGTGACAGGGCTTCCGTAGACTGTCTGTACTCTAGCACTTATGTTTTGGAGTCTGTGCCTTGTGAACCTTCACTAGTCGTAGCCTGTGACGTAGGCTTTTTAGTACGTCACCCACCGGGAGTGGTGGACGGGCAGTTCCCGTTACACGGTTTTTAAGCTAGTTCCGTGGGCACCGGCCAACGGTAGCGTCCTACCGAGGGGAATACTAGCTAGAGGCCTGGCCCAGGTAGTGGTCAGTGTGTGCACACGTGGTCAAGGACTGAGGACTTGCGTCGACGGGCGTGACCCTGACTAGTCACTCGCAGCGTGGTACTGCGGTCTTGTGTCTGTGAGGTGCCATTTTTCCTTGGAACGTCGTTGTTCCTTGGACCTGGTTCTTGGTGTGTCTAGTCTCCTCCGTGCTGCACACGGTCCGGTAGACGTGACACTTGTGGCGCAGTGTAAGACGTCAGTGGACGCATGTGGCTATTCTTCTAGTGTGAGGGTACTCCTATCACTTGACCGGTGACTCTCGTGTTTCTCGGAGCCGGTGTTCTCCTTTCCGTGTCGGCTAGTCTTGGCCTTGCCCAAGATTTGCTTCCCTGGCTGTGTGGTCTGTTCTTGGCTGTGTCCAAGATGAGCCTGGGGTTGCGTACACGATGTTCCAATCGTGTAGGCCGTTGTGGTTGTTTTATCCGTCCTTGCAGGTCTTCGTTTTGGACCTGGTGTCGGGTCGACAGATCGGTAACTTCTGACTTTGCTGGTCAGAGTCGCCCTTCTGTTGTTGCTTGGAGTAGTTTGGGGTGCCGAGGTTAGTTCGGCCGCCGCTTGTCTGGCGCTGGGTTCTTCCCCTTTCTTGCTTGTTCCCTACTCCTACTTCCCGTCTGCTTACTACTGCCTGTAGCGTAGTTTTACAGCTTTGTAGTGTAGCTTTTCCTGCTTTGCTACACCTGCTATTTTGTGTTTGTTGTTCCGTGTTACTGTGTGTTTTTCAGTGGGGATCCGCGTGACCCCTACTGAGCCAGTGACACGTGGCTCACCCATGCTCTTTTAGGTGGGGTGGCGTTGTTCGTTCTGCTTCCGCGTGGTTCCTGGAGTGTGCATGCTCGTTGCGTGCCGTTGCTGCCAGCTGGTACTTACGTCGGGTTGCCCCCGACTTCTTGGTACGTCTTTCCTTTCTGTCGACTGTACTGTGCTAGACTTGTTGTCTTTAGCTTTGGACTAACTCTGGGATATAATTCATAAATTGAAACAATTAATTAAAAAGTAATTTTATTTTTGCTACTTTAGCAAACCTATCTAATAAAATTTTATTGCTTACTATACTATCTCTGTGGCTTCAATGTACTCTACACGTGCCTTTTTCCCTTCGGAGCTTTCCCGCTCTTGGGAGGCCTCGCGGGTTCCATGCGGTATCACGCGTATCCGTTAGTCCTACCGGGTATGCCGGGTATCTGGAATCCGGGTTGCTACAATGTGATATATTGAATTGGGTATCCTATAGTTAGGTGCCAATTCTTCAGCTTGCTTCGTGTCCATTGAATTGGTGACTATCTTGTTAGTCATCTATTCAAGTTATTCATGGCAACCCATCTAGGTGCCAATTCCACCCAGTTTATCGACATGTCATGGTTTCTATGCTTCGCGTGGATTTTATAGCAAGTCTGTCCTTACTCAAGGGCCTTGCCCTTGAATTCCATGAAAATCTTACCTTATCATTCTATTAAAGCTTGTTCTTGAAACTCCTTATTGGCTATGAACTATTGTGGATGTCTAGATCTATCTTTAATGCTGCGCATATAGGGCCCGATCTGATCCTGGGAGGAGCACCCGAAAGTACTTGTGCCCATGGGAGTTATATTGATCACGGTGTCTGGCATTGCACCGAAGTGCATGACTAGTTTGATCTTTGACATTCCACACACTCTCTCTCTTTCGTGATATTACGTGCGTGCGTAACTTGACTTGCGTGACTCGACTAGCGTGGCCCAGAATGGACAAGTACTTGCGTGAAATAGCCAATATTCTATAAATCTCTCTTGGATATCTCTTGCTTGAAAGTTTTTACATGAAATTGTCAAATTCTTACTAGTTTTGTTTCACTTGCTCGGTTATTTCTACAAGCATAGCCTTACTTGCATTTGCATGCAAAAATGTAATTACTTAAACCAATTGCTTGTTCTTGAGATATAATTCTTACTGAGCTTTCGCTCACTCAGTTTGTTCCAACATTTTTTTGGTAATCAGGTGACTAGCGAGACCGAGACTCACACGGGTGGGATAATTGTGCAAGCGAGCTTTGAAAATTAGTGAACCCATGTCTTTTATCTTTCTTGAGTCTAGCATGGTGTCTCTTATTTAGTTATCTTGTCTAAGTCTGTTAGAGCATCATTTCCTTTTTTTTTCATTGTGATGTGGTTGAGTCTTCAAGTTCTGAAAATTTAAATTGTGAGAGACTTATATTAGAAATAAACTTTTATTGTTGCTCCAAATTATTTGATCTCATGCCATTGCTCTTGATCGTTCACGACTGTTTAACTGCCACGTTCTGAGCAAACGGCACGTTCCGCTGCTATCGGTTCGGGGCGTGACACCTTCTCCGACCATGTCGGATGATTCTTATTCTCCTCTTTCTTCTTACTCTTCCTTACCCTTTCGGGGTTCTTGCCCTTTTCCATGTTATTTTCGAGGCTTTAGCCCACCTTGATCTCAGTTAATCCCTGTTTATTCTATATCTGGTTCCTTGTTATCAGGGCCTTAGTGCCTTAATGTGGAAGTTCTAGCCCTCGTTTCTCTTCCTTTTTATCCCTTCTTCGTCCAGTATAATGTCTGCCACTCCTATGTGTCGAGGAATCCAATCCTTTACTCTCCTATCATCCTTTATCCTGGCAAGCAAGGAATACAAAGCTACTCACGCGCCTCAAAGCTCAATGATCGAGATCGCTTCAGGATGCCGGTTTCCACGCCATGGATTTGCAAATGTATCTTTATTTTATGCAAGAAACATGCTTTCATTTCCATTATTTCTATTATTTTTGCACATAGTTATAATGTTAATTCCTTAACATGATTGAGTGGCTTTAGGAGTCTTTGTTTAATTAGATCTTAACTTTGTGTCAAACAAAAAAGTTAGCTTCTGCAGCATCCTTAGACTGGTGATAGCTCCGCGCTGGGAGTCTAGTTTCTTTCCCCGATTGTTGAGGGTGACCTTTTGTACGGTTTTTCACACACTTCACGGCAAGCCATAGCCGATTCCTCTAAGGCACACCGTTGCTACTTTGGCCATACCATGGGTATGCACAAAGGCCTTTTCTTTTCTCTACTCGGTCGAGTGCAGGGGCAAGAGATTGGCGGATGAGATGACTGACCTAGGTGCTCCCTAATACGAGAGAGGTCTCAAATAGGGGCAGTCTTGACCTCGAAAAATGAGCTTTCATGTAATATCTTGCCAATAAGGGCTCTCAAATTCAAAATTCAATGAATCAATATGCAAAATTATGAAAATAAAGGCATGGCAAGAGTGGCAGTACAGTTCCCCGCAGGACGTCATGAGCCCGGTCGCATGCGTGCCTGATAAATATGGGTTTAAAAATCAAAGACACAAAGCCCCGGTGCAATAGACTGTATCTTTGAGGGGTAGTGCCCTGGAAGGAAGTCGAGTCCTAATATCTCCCATCCTACATAAAGCTTATCTCCGATTTTTCTTCTATTTCTCCCTCTTAGGCTTTATTGTATCCCGGGTATGGCCTTAGTAGGAGCACCATTCTTTAGAGGCTGTTGGTTGTGGCGAGCCAGCCTCATATGCACGCCCTGCTTAAGGGAAGCATTTAATGAGAGGGGTAGGAACGACGGTCCCTGGCTAGTAGTTCGAGCCCGTCTTTGGGTGCTGCGGATTGCTATTTTAAAAATTCAAAAAAAGGAAATATTACCAAAAATCTAAAAAATGAGATATTATCAAAAGTCCAAAAAAATCAAATATTGTTCAAAAACCAAAAAAAATCAAATATTGTTAAAAATTCAAAGAAAATCAAGAAAATTGAAAAATCTAAAAATATTTATCTTTTTATTCCTTTCTATCTATTTGTTTTGAGGACGGATACGTGATCTATTTGCTAAGTGTGCAGGTTGTAGGTGTTCAAGTTTCCTTGCTCTATCTTTCGCTCTGCCTCCTATTCACGACTTCTGATCTGTTCTCTCTTCTTCAATCTATATTTCTCGATCTATTCTTAAGCTTGTGTCCTTCTCAACTCTCGCTTCATCTCATCATGTCTCTATGCGAGGGCATTGCCTCACGATTTTGAACCTGGCAAGTTCTGCTTCATCCGATCTTGGGGCTTTGATTGAAGAATGTGTTTGTTATCTTTTATCCCCCGTGTTGGTTGTCACACGTGCTTATGTCTATCATGTCTTTGTTTCATATGTCTGTGTCTTGCACGTGTTGTCCTTGTCACGCGTGCCTTTGTCCCTCCGTGTCATCGCACATGTTGTCTTATTGCCCACGTGTCTTTGTCCCACCATGTCCATGTCATCCCACGTGTTGTCTTATGTCCCCCGTGGTGTTGTCCCACGAGTCCTTGTCCCACCATGTCCTTGTCCCACCGTGTTGTCTTGTTCCACCGTATTCTTCAATCTCTCGCATGCTTGACATTTGTTCTTGTGATGTTTGTTATGCTGTTATATATTTTTTGATGTTATATTTAATTCATGTTCAGTTATGTTATGTTATCCTCATGCTTGTTCATGTGGTTGTGTCTTATTCAAAAATCCAAAAAAATGCCGTTTTGCCTGCACAGGTAAGTCAGGTATGGGCTTCTATCCCTTCTCATTGTTGCATTACTATATGGTATCTATATTATTATATTATCTCGAGAACTGGCTGGTCATTCATGTGTTCCAGGATCTGACTTTCCCCTCTAACAAAAATGATGATGATCTAGGTGCATATGTTTAATCATCGGATAGGCCGTTAGGTTGGGAAATTAGGGGACGATGGTTCTATCTCGCACGCTGTGATTGTGGATAGTGTCTTGACCCTGATTGCTCCGATCTAGTAATACTATTCTCGAGTACTTTCTATTTTAGCTTTCTTTACATTTTTTTTGATGATTTCTTTATTTTAGCCCAGCATGCATTATGTCACATTTCGAGCATGCACGCCTCGTGATCCGTTCAAGGTTGTTCCTCAGTAATGGTTAATATATATACTACAAGAAAAAGCGCGATTACTGACAGAAATTTGTGATGGACATTTGTGAAAATTTTCATCTGAAATTTGTGACAGATTAGTTTCCGTCTGAAATACGTAATTACACACGGCATTTCAGGCGGTACTTCACACGGAAAACATTCCGTGTGAAATTCCACACGGAATTTGTGACGGAATATTAAACTGTTCGAAATTTGTGACCAAGAGTATGTGACGGCCGACTCCGTCTGAAATCCGTCTGAAATCCGTTACAAAGGTGTTTTGTGACGGATTTTCAGACGGATATCAAAAGGATGTGGCCGTCTGAAATCCCACTTTTTCTTGCACTTCAATTCACATGGATAAGAGATTCTCATTCCACTCTGAATTTGAACGATTTCTCTGATCTTGCCGCTTTGTCTGGTTGGTCAGCTGATTCCTGTCTGGATTTTATCTCAGTTATATTTCTCCTACTTTTTACTTTATGTTCCTTTCAGACTCCCTCATCGTCTGTGGATTGTGTCCCCGATGAGGCTGGTCGTGTTTCTTTTTTGCCTATTAGTTTAGATCTCCAGACATGTCTCCTTCTTGTCATCCAGTTCTGGTGGTTAGTTCGGTGATTTCAGGAGGCTTCCTATCGCTTGTTGGTTAAAACGGGTGTCTTTTTACCTTGATGCCCGCTTATCAGTTCTCTCCGCTTCATCTCCACGTCATCTCCATTTCATGTCGTTGTCACTTTTACTCCATCTCCATTCCATTTTACCTCCGCATCACTTTCGCTCGTTCCCTTGCAAAGCAGACATCAAGGAGGGGCATCTGTTGACACCTGTTTTTAGCCCGCAAGTTGCGTCATTTCTCTTATTCATCATTTTTGATGTCCCAAATCAACCATTGTTTTGGATCCTTCCTTAGATAGATTTTGAACCCATTTCATTATTCCATTCCCTTTGAGCCTTGGAGATCATAATTTCTTAGAGCCTTGGAGCTTATTGTATCAACTTTCGGGCTTCCATGTCGACTTACGGCCCATTTAGGTCGACTTCCCTCAAGCGTTCGGCCCCTTTCACTATGCAGTCTTTAAAACAGTCCTTTTTTTATCCCATTCTACTCTTATATTCAAAATGTGTCCTTCATCAAAGTTGTTCTATTCTTAAAGTCCTACATTTTCTTCTTCTACACCATTGGCCAGTTCTCCACCGATTTCAAGTTATTCATATTTTTCTGACGTGCTGCGCTATTCACCTGCATCCTGGCATTTTCCCCCTCTGTTCTCGCCCTATTTCCTCTCTCTTATGATCATCTTTTCATCTTTATATCTTCATGAAAGTTGTTCATTTTTCTGTTATCTACAATTTCTTCTTCTACCACTTTCACTCTTTCTGCACCGTTTGAGAGATACACTCCGATTTCCAAAGTCGCACGTAGTTTTCCCATAATGTTCTTTCATTCAGTAAGTGGTCTACTGCTAGACCACCCATTCACTAAGTTGTCTACTGCTAGACCGTCCCATCACTATGTGGTCTACTGCTAGACCGCCCCATTCACTAAGTGGTCTACTACTAGACCGCCCCATTCACTAAGTGGTCTACTGATAGACCGTTCCATCACTAAGTGGTCTACTACTAGACCATCCCATCACTAAGTGGTCTAATGCAAGACCGCTCCAAGCACTAAACGGTCTACTTCTAGACCATTTTAATCCTATTTTAGCTCGAACTGCCGTGGTCGCCCAGGTCTCTATTCTTCATGATAAAAGTGGCCTAATGATGACCGTTTATTTCTAAAAATGGTCTATCGTGCGACCATTTATATGGCAGAGAGTCCAGAAGACCCTGAACTCCGTCTTCTTCACCGCCAGACTCTAAGGCCAAAACCTATGCAACGGGGCCTCCTTGTTAGGGCTCTATCTTCTAGAATCCTCCCCGAAATTGAGCCCCATTTGTTTCTATGTCTTCCTCTTTGTATTATCTCGAATTTGGTATATGGAGCACGATTTTTAATTGACCAGATATTCTGGAATCTTGGCCGCAATATCAGGTTTTTGTATTTTGTGCAACCAAAACTCCTGCAGATTAGGTTCTAGAGGCTTCTTCCAAGAGCCATAACTTCCACATCCTTCCACCAAAAAGAGTCCCGTTTGTTCCTACATCTTATCTTGACTATTATCTCAAGAATGATCCAGAGATCTCGAGATTTGGTGGACTCTATCTCTTGGAATCGTGGGAGAAAGTTTGGGGTCTCACCACTTTTCTATAAATAGATGCCCAGTTCGCCTGCGCAACGGGGGGCTCTTCTTCGACCTGGGGCGAAGCCATGCCGGATCGTCCACTCAAACCTTCGACCCTAGGCTATTGAGGGAAGTATTAGCTTTAATTTGGTTCCTCATTTGCTTCATGTCATCTTCGTTTGCCCTCCTAACTTTGCCTCTACTTCTTGTAAATCATCACAAGTTCTTGAACCTGTGCGGCGGGGCGTCCTTCGTCGGCTCGGGGTGGAGTCATCCGGCATCCTCTTCATCCTCGATTGGTCCCATCCTGAAGAGGGGAGTATCTTCTTCATTTTTCATCTCTCTGGGCTCTCTATACTATCTCCAATTTCATATTCTCTTTTCCTACTTTTCACAAATCACCACAGTTTTTACACTTAGTTATTGCACTGTTTTCTACATGTTCATGCATTTTTCTTCGTTTTGCACAACGTTTCTCCCTCTTCTTTCCACCAAATATCATGATTTCAAATCCTATGCATGCACAACACTCCCACCTTCCTTTTGCACCCATTTATAGGGGTTAAAAACCCTCCCCCGGTGCGTTCTCCCCCATTCTTTCATGCTATTTCATCACTTCGGGGCATGTGCTACACTATCATATTCTAATGGGTGTTCTTTGATTTTCATGGCTTTGTTTTGCAAGAGACTATCAATAGGACGTGAGGCCCTCTTCCTCTAGCCGGCTGGAAGGAGAGGAGGTCTGATCCCATGAGTTCCCCGCACCCATCTTCAAGGCGCGATCACACGTTGTAGCGGTCACCTTCGGCCATGGTTTTCTTCTTCCTTTCCCAAGGAACGCAGTAGGTTTGTTATTATCATAGTATCTATTTCCTATTGCTATTCCTTGGGTGGTGATCACGGTTCATTTCTTTTCTTCATCGCCCCTTTGCTTCCCATTGTTTACACTTCATGATCATATGTATGTTCATACGTGCGTGCTTATTAGTTTGGGGCGGGATAGATTAGCCTTAGCTTTGTATTTACACCAACGTAAGAGTTGCTCCCGCCAGTCGGGCTGTTGGATCTCTTCTACAACTGCCGCTTCATTTTCTTGTTCATCGGCCAGAACCTCTGTTACACTGGGGACCTGTCGACGGTTGATTACTGCTATATTTAGGATTGTGTCTGGCGAGATTGCCAAAAAACTAGCTAGCTTTGCGAGGGCATCCGCCCGAGCATTCTGTCCTCGGTTAATATGCTTGATTTTGGCGAAGTAGACTCGCGCCATCAAGCAGAGTGCCAGCTGATAGTAAGGGAGGAGCTCTTGCTTCCGTACATCGAACTCTCCTTCCAACTGTTTTATGACTAGCATGGAATCCCTGAATGCTTCCAACATCTTGATCTCCATAGATAGTGCAATCTGTAACACGATTTTGAGGGCTTCATAATCTTCTTCATTGTTTGTGCATGGCTTGTTTATTGAACAAGATGTATATATGACTTCTCCTTCTAGAGATTTTAGGACGATGCCTGCCCCGGCTCTGACTCTGGCTGACCCAGTAGCTGAGGTATCAATTCTGGAAGCACCGTCAAAATACAACTGCCATAGAGAGGGCCGCACCTGGCCGACCTCTAGGGTTTTATCTTAAGGAAGTTCTGGTTCCAGCGGGCAGTCTTCAAGCACTGGATGCTTAGTAAAGAAGTCTGTGATGGCCTGGCCCTTGACGGCCCTTTGCGGCACGTAGGAGATATCATACTCCATGAGGATCACCGCCCATTTGCCTAGGCGGCCTTTGAGTGCCGGTTGAGACATGATATATTTAAGCGGATCCTCCTTGGAAATCAGCTTAACTTCATGTGACAGCATATAGTGTCGAAGCTTCTTGATCGTGAAGACTTGTGCTAGGTAGATCTTCTCGATATAGGTGTACCTCTCCTCATTTATGACCAATCTTCGACTTAGGTAGTAGAGGGCTTGTTCCTTCCCTTCTTCATTATTCTAGGCTAGCATTGCCCCCAGAGAGTTGTGCGTGGCTGCTATGTAGAGGACTAGTGACCTTCCTTTCACCGGCACACCCAGCACTGTAGGAGTCTTCAGATAATCCTTCAATTTGTCAAAGGCTATCTGGCATTCTTCATCCCAATAGAAAGGAACACCTTTCATCATCATCTTATGAAAGGGGTGGCATCGCCCCGACAAGTTGGATATAAACCGCCAGATGTATGCCAGGCGGCCTTGCAAGGATCTCAGCTCAGAGAGGTTCCTTGGTAGAGGTAGCTCCTGGATCTCCTTGACCTTTACGGGGTCTATTTCAATCCCTCGATATCTGACGATGAAACCCAAGAATTTCCCGCTAGACACCCTGAACGCACATTTCATAGGGTTCATTTTCAGTTCATACTGCCTGAGCCTCTAAAACACAATTCTGAAGTCTTGCAGATGGTATTCTTTTCTTCTGGTTTTGATCACCATGTCATCTATGTAGCACTCGACCTTGTCGTAGAACAGCTAATCAAATATTATGGTCATTGCTCGTTGATAAGTTGCACCAACATTTTTCAGTCCGAACAGCATCCTTTTGTAGAGATAGATACCTTTGGGAGTTTGGAAGGTAGTGTGGACCCGGTCATGCTCCGCGGTCCATATTTGGTTGTAGCCGGAGGACCCGTCCATAAATGACTGTGTCTCATGGCCGGTTGTGGCATCAATCATGACTTCTGTGATTGGCACCGGAAAGTCATCTTTGAGACATCCTTTATTCAGATCTCAGAAATCAACACATATCCGGATCTGCCAATTCTTCTTTTTCACCGGCATAATATTAGCCAGCCACATGGTGTATTGGTTTTCTTCGACAAAACCCACATCAATGAGTTTGTCCACTTCTTTGCATATCTGAGTGATGAGCTCTGGCCTCATGCGCCGTGATGGCTACTTCACCGGCTTGACCTCAGGCCTTATAGCTAGCTCCTGCTGTGAGACTGCGGGGCTGAGTCCTGACATTTCTTTTGTTGTGCCCTGGACTGTTTTGACGAAGATCATGTGTGAAAAAGTCATGAGTTCAGTTTATATGCTTTGCATTGATATATATTTAATGAATGTGAGCTTTGAATAGCTTGTGCATGAATAAGTCAAGTTTAGTTAGGACTCTGCTCTGCTAAATGCTTCAATCCCCTCTGAAATTCAGCAAGCTATCAGGTCAGTTACATTGAACCAGGATTTGGATTTGGGTATATGGAGTCTTTCTCCTTCTGGACAGTGCACAGTTTCTTCATCCTACAATTCTATAGCCAACAGTCACTTACAGTCTAGCTTACCTTGGAGTCGGCTGTGGTCTAAATGGCTTCCTACTAAATTATCAGTGCACCTATGGAAGATATTACACAACTGTATTCCGACAGATGATAATATACAAAGAGTGGGAATTGTGCTTTGCTCCAAATGTTTCTGCTGCAGGAATCCGACAGTGGAAGACCTTAATCACCTTTTTTTGCACAGTGATTTAGCTGTTTCAATCTGGACTGATTTAGCTGCTGCAGGCTTACAATTTGAAGGAAGAACAGCCAGGGAATTCATCTTGAATTCCATCAGTCATGGTCAGCCAGGATCGGCACATGCACTTCTTAATCTAGCCTCCATTGGATATGGAATGTGGGAAATATGGAAAGCTAGGAACACCATTAAATATGATCAGAAACATGTCAACAAAACAAGCTTCATTTATTACATCATGTCTCAAATCAGGGTGACTTGTTCGGCTGCTGCCCTAAAGGAAACTAAAATTTGCAACCAGAAATGCTTGGATCATTTGGGAATCATTTACAAAGCAACCAATAAACATCAAATTAGAATTGTCAGATGGGTTTGCCCTCCGTGGCCTTCTTTTAAATTGAATACTGATGGGGCCAATAAGCAGTCTGGAGATACTGGGGGAGGTGGAATAATCAGGGATTCTAAAGGCAAGACTATCCTTGCCTTTTCTCATTACTATGGTCATTCGGATAGTATAATTGCAGAAGCCAGAGCTCTTCTTGATGGTATCAAGTATTTAAAGACAGTGTCTTCTACTCCAGCCTTCATTGAATGTGATTCTCTTACTCTTGTCAGGATAATCAAAAAGGAAGTAAACTGTCCTTGGTCCATTCTTAGCTATGTCAGAGAACTATGGAGTATCCTTTCTCAGCATGACTCTATATCGCATATTTTCAGAGAAGCCAACACTGCTGCAGATCTTCTTGCTTCTTTAGCTTGCACTACCAAATGTAATTCTTTTTATTCTTATAGTGAGCTCCCTTGCATTATAAAAGGTGCTGCTCGACTGGACTCACTAGGCTTGCCTAGTATTCGATTGATGTAACTCTTTATTTACCTATATTGGAATAAAATCGCCTCCTAGTGGTTGGATGGTGGAGTGGCTTTCTCCTTACCTCTGGTAAGGGGTGCATTCTCCCATCTACCCCTAGGTTAGGTTTTCAATTAAAAAAAAAATCTTAAATTGAGTTCTATTTGACTGAACCTTGGACCAATCGTGTGTTGGTTGATTTGAGAGCAGCCATGTGAATGTTGATTGATCATTTGGTGTAATAGTTGCTTTTCTTGTTGTTTGAATTTTCATAAAGCTAGACTGCCTCTGATCAATGTGGATGTTACATTGACAGCTCAGATCTTGCCACAATGTCTGATTGAAGGATAAGTTCTAATTGGTAGATGGAAATCTGGTTGGCTCTCACTTAGGTTATGCTTCCCATACTTCAACAAGATTTGAAATGGAGTTTGTGATCTGGGCTGGAAATGTAAGAATGCTTCTTCATGTGTAGTAGCAGGACAAATCTTGTGTAGCACCCCCGATAAATACCTGAGTAAATTCAAAATTTCTTCCTAAAAGAAATCATACATGAAGGCCTTACATAAAGAACCCAACCTCCTAAGGACTATAATATAAATATACAAGCCAACCTTACTTTATGCCATAAAGAATCACGAGGGCTTTTTGTAAAGAGCCAAATCTTAGGGGGCTAGCATATAAATGTACAACCCATCACTTTATGCATAGTACATAGTGAACTTATCCTAGAGAATCTTACATGAAAGGTCTTGTATAAAGAATCGAACCATAGGAGGACTAGTATATAAAAGTACAAGATAACTTTAACATATGGTTGTTGGCACTCAAAATATGATCGTCGGTGACCAAGCCATAAGGACGAATGACCCGGCCCACCGAAGTACGGAAGCCGATAAAGATCAACATATTGAAGACTTCTCAAGCTGCCAGAGCCTCGAGTCACTCCATGTGGACACGGGGACTTCACCTCAGGAGAGCCGAGACAAACTCGTCAACCAACCGACAGTGCGACCAAGCCTGCCCAATGAACCGGCATCGACTTTGTCATGCCGCATACACTACACCTGTTGTCCGATCAAGGACGACGGTCTATCCGGTGGTTCCCCACCATATGAAGAGGTTCTCCCGAAGATGAAGGAGTTCCCCCGGCTCTCCGAGACGGAGGACCGAAAGCTCTGTCAGCAGAAGATCCCGATCACCCGGCACGAGTATGGCTTCCTGCCAAGATGGGCCCATTAGTGGCCGAATGATCACCCAGCTCGGGCGGAACTATCCCTGGTGTTATCTCGCCTTTCGAGGAGCTTCGGGCACAAGCCAGGCTGAGCCAACGGCATAGATCATAGAGCTGAAGGCCGTGTCAGGGAAAAACCCGTGTGAGCAGCCCAAAGCAATCCAGAACCTCGAGAAGGGCCGTACACCAATCTAGGAGCTTCAACAAATCATCTCGTCAAGGTTTCAGTGAGCAGCTGCAGAACACATGTTCACGGTGGCTCCCGGAATCATCTCCGGACTCACCAGATGGCTCGAAGCTCGTATAGAGCACCAACCCGGCATGCCTTTATCCCGGCACGCCCCTACCTTCGACCCTTGTACCGACGCGCCCCCATCTTCAGCCCTTACACCGGCACGCAAATCACCCTAATGGATGGCTTCGATCCCGGCGCGATAAGCCTTGAAGGCTCTCCCGGCGCGCCAATCCCACGCCGGTTCAACGTTCTAACTCATGCCCTATATATACGGCTATTCGAGAGCAACAAAGGGGGGCGGCCGGAGACAGATCAAAAAAAAAATCAGAAGAGACAGAGAGAAGAAGAGGAGGGAGAGGGCTTTTGAGAGGGTTTTTTTTCTCTTGAGGTACAGAGAGTGAGGGTTCCTTCGGAGGAGCTACCGCCGGCCATCTTCTTCTTCTACGACACCCTGTTTCAGGAACAGGTGGGCGCGGGCGCTGATCCCTTTCCTGCTTTCTGCAGTTTTCTCTTCTGAAACTTCTACCCATCGAGTGTAAGCGAGAGGGGGAGGAGCGACGATGATATGAGTCGATTCTCCTCCCCCCTCTATGCGATTTTCTCTGCTACTCTTTCCCTGTTATTGCGCTATGAGCGTCCTCTGCTTTTGTTATTGTTGAATGGCGATCGAATAATGGCGCTGGTGCCATAGTCTGATTATGTAAATGCTGAGCCATTCCCGTTTCTGGGATGGTAACATATATATATATATATACATGCTGAATGCTGGGTTTAATGGGTCGAATGAATGGTCTTCATCTTCCCTTTCTTATGTATGCCAATGCGTGCGCGTGAGGCTTTCTCCGTATCATTCCCTGATTCCGCTTTCCCTGAATCTCCTACCATGCCCTGAATCATCGTGGGCTACAGAAACGTCCCTTCCCCGGGGTTTCCCCTCCGAATATTCTCCTGTTTAATCTCAGGATTCTCGCATACCCCTCTCTTCTCGGACGAAGCCGTGCTTCTGCGCGTGCCTCTCCCCACTACGCGTGGGGTTTCATCCCCTGAACGATGCTCTCTAACTGATCGAACATATGCCTCGTAATGGGCCTCCCTCATCTATGCATTTACTATCTCTACGCATCACGGTCATCCGAATGGTTTCCGGGGTTTTCCTTCTCATTATCTCGATCATCTGGGGAAGGGGAACACGCCCCTGTGGCTTCACGGAACTGCTAGGCAACTAAGAACCCTACCTCCTGATGGTAGATGTTCTCCCTGAGCCCACAGCAGATAGCAACGAAGAGGTCTTGGTTCAACGAGCTAGATCCTAACAGTCCAGGACCCAACGGAGACCGGGGATGTGTGCTCCTCGAAGGCTAGCCCTCGGAGTTCCATCTCCCTAATGGTCGGTTCCTCTAAGGGATAAGTCATACACTGTGGGTTGTCCACCCCTCGCAGGCTAGTCCTCGGGGTATTGCTCCCGCCGTTAACGGCTTCGTCTCTCTGTTTCTTTCCCTACGGGATTTTGGTGCCCCTAGCAGGCTAGCCCTCGGGGTACTCCATCCACTGGGGTTTGCTGGCTGCCATTGTGCAGACCAGCGGTTTAGGGGCTTGTTCCATAGGTGAGCATGACCCCGCTTCTCCCCTGTAACTCTTCAGGTTTAGGGGAGATGCTGTCCAATTTTGGACAGATTAAGATTAAATAAGCCTTAATGAAACACTCGTTCTGGACTCAATTACCTCAGTGCTTGACTATGAACCTCGCACTGACTCGCTCCCTCATTCCTAGAAGGCCATGGACTCCAATTAAACAATCAATTGGCCTAAACAACTCTAAAATGTTCTATAAGAGTTTAATAAATTTGAAAAAGTTCAAAAATTAACAAAAATAGGGTTAATACGGCGCGGTCTTAACCGGCGCGCCTTAAACCGGCGCGGTACCCCCCCCCCCCCCCGCGCCGGGTTAACCCCACACTCATAATCAAAAAAATTTTCCTTGCGACTTTCCGGCGCGCCCCAAACCGGCGCGCCCCATCCTCTTGCGCGCCGTTTTAGCCGGTTATGGGGCCACGCCGTATTAGCCATCTATACCGACGTTTTATCGCGCCGTATGAGTTACCTCTCGCATGGTCGCGCCGATTTTGAAGCATGTTGCCGTTTAAATCGCTCATTTGCCCCAAGGCAATTCTCGTCTCTCGGGGTCGATGCCAACAAGCCATAGCTGGCAATAAATTGAATAAAAGAAGGGCCTAGCGAGTCCGAACTATATGGTCATCATGTCTTCATTACTATGTCCGTTAGCATTTCGCTCTCGCTATCATATTTGTGCTGCCTTCTCTCTTCTCAAAAAGGGGTAATAAATGTGGTCGATTACCATCTGCTTTCATAACTCTATTGTCATGTCTAATCTAGTCATGAACATTACACATGCATACTTGCATAGATCCCCGGGTATATCAAATGGCGTCGATAGAAGGTCGGGTTACGCCCGATCGAAAATCCTCGCTATGCGCAATGGTGGTCTTCGGATCTATGTCCTCCGCCACGTATCCAGGATCTCTAATTCTATAAACTATGCATCCTTTGCATGATAAACGAGTGCATCCCGTGCCTTCGTCATAGTCATCATGTAGTCTTTTTAACTCGGCTTCGACAGCCCGATATCTCGGCAATTAATTAAAGGTGTTCCCTCCTCGTGGGGGATATAATTAACACCAGAACCTTTATGGTATGGCGGACTGCTGGTCCCGACCGAACCTCACATTTGCCCGACATGGGTCAAAATGAGCGCATCATAAAATCGTCACTCATGTGACTGGCACGCCCACGTCGTCAATCGATCATTTGACTACCAGTTGGTCAGTCGGTCGATCGACCCGCAAAGAAAAGTAAAGAAAGAAAAAGGGTCGCGAACAAGTCTGGCACGTCCGGTGGGACCAGTGTCACCTTTCATCTCTTTGCCGAGATACTTGGACTTCGAGGCCCTCCTAGAGGCTACTGATGTTTGGCTTGTTTATTTCTTACAGGCGGACAATGACAACCAATGGGATAACTGGCGTCGACTTCGATCTTTCGATAGTAGCTGGACACGCGCAAGGGTACCTGGCGGTACCCATGGAATTCGGTAGCTTCTCTGCCGCTGTGGGCTTCCCCAACTTTTTAGGGTTAGCCTTTGTAGATATGCTGGAGGTCGAAGCCCCAGAACCTGTCAAGGAAGCTGTGGAGAAAATGGAGCCTCTGGGGGTTCCCTGCTGCAAAGACTTGTCTGAAAGTCCGGCCCCGGCCGCTAGCTGTCTGGTGCACCACGTCATATGTGGGACCCACCCCAATGTCATCAACAAACACCCTGGAGGACGCAAGCGTCGCCAGGCCCGCAAGAATGCTGCTGTAGTTACCGGAACTCTGTCTCAGTCCGGGAAATCTATGCTAGTCGGGGGTATGCGCATCTTCCTTGACGGTCGCACTGCACGGGTGACCCCAGACCGTGTCATCCCCAACATTCTTGTTTACAATGCCTATCAAGCTCTCGCTGGAAGGAGGGCAGAAATAGAAGAAACCGGTCATTATGGCCAGGGAAGCCCGTCACCCAGGCCGAGGAAGTTTAAACAGGTGTGGGTTCCCAAGCGGACCCGACCTGCCCACCAGCTAACACCCATCCGCCGTCGTTTTGTGAGCAACGAGGCGGAAGTGAGAAGAGAAAAGGGCCTGCCCCCGAAGAAGGAAGAAGACGTGGTCGCGGATCCTCCGCGCCACAGAAGTCTCCGGGCTGCGGTCCGTCAAGCCAACGTCCCTGCTGCGGGATGAAGATTCCAACAGCCGGCCGACAAGGCTCGGCTGGCCTATATCCCTCCTGCTGGAGGTCGACAATCACCCCCCATCCTACATCACGAACGGGGTCAAGAAGTGATGACCTGCTTGGTTAGAAATTATTTCCGAGGCTTAGGCAACCCCTCACTCGGACAGCAGCGACTGATGCAGACAGTCGCCACTGAGGAAGACTACTGCCCATCAATGGCAGATGAAGGAAATATGGGAGATAGAATGATGGTGTCGTCGGTCGATGACAACGGATATAATGACGGCTTCGAGATCGAAGCTGATGAAGTTTTCCCCGAGTGGAAAGAAAGGAGAAGGATCTCTGTGTTTGAAAGGCTGACCTTTCCGCAGCAAGCCAGAAGGAGGGCCTGTCAACAAAAGAGAAGGGTGTAGGTTTTCACCTGCAACATGGCTGGCATATCTAACCTATATGGGGAGCTTCCTGAAGACCCCCAAGAATTGGCTCAATTGGCCGCATGGCCGGGGCCAGCTACCCGTATAACAGAAGCATCAAGAGAGCTTCTGATGATGGTTAAAGGGAAACAGCCCCAGGTCTATCCCCACTGGGATGACAAGGCCCCCGTCTTGACTGCTAATGTGGTGACGGCGGAAGAAGAAGACGACGTCCTCCTCGACATCCTGCCTGAGGGTACGTCCAGGGAGACAACAGTGAGTATCCCCACTACTATAGACCCATCAGTTCTGATGCTGCTACAAAAATATCAACGGGAGATAGACTCTCTGAAGAAGCAGCTGGTGAAAAAGACTGAACATTCATCAGCGTCTAAACCACCCGAAGTCCAGGGTGAGTCATCTCGGGGAGCAGCCCGTCATGACGACCCTCCACCACTCTATACACTGTCCCAGCCGTCAGAGCCAAGCATGGCGACAGCACAACAGCGACCGCCACAGTCTCAGCCGCTGCTACCTCCGGTGCTCCCTCAGGTGCACCCGACACCCCCGCTGCTGCGTCCTCCATAGGCGACCACCCTGGTCACCCCGTACCTGCAGCCAGCGCACTTCTATCTAGAACCGGTCGACCCCACGGTCGTGAACCGGATGATGGTGGAGAGAATGATCGAGCTGAAGCTCGTAGAGAAAAGTGAAGGTGACTATGTCGCTTTTGATGCTTATCGGGTGCCCTACCCGCAACACCATGCGGCTAAACGACTTCCCTCGGGGATCAACAAGCCGCCTAAGTTTGACAAATTCAACGGGAAGGGATCCCCGAAAGAGCATATTGCATATTACATGACTGTTATGGGTGATCTGGCCACCGACGAGTCATATTTGCTAAAATTCTTCGGGTCCTCGCTGACAGGGCTCGCATTTGAGTGGTACTCTAGCCTCTCGGCCGGGTCAATCAGTGATTGGCCGGATATGCAGAGAAAGTTCAGAGAAAGATTCCATGTCACAGAGAGGGAGGTCACGGTGGCCGAACTCTACTCAACAAAACAAAGGGCAGATGAGACAGCCCTTGATTACATCAAGAAGTGGAGGAACCTCGGAATGAGATGCAAGCGACCCCCGCATCAGGAGGACGCGGTACAAATATGCAAATAAAACCTCAGAAGGGAGGTCCTGGAAAAGATGATTGGAATGGAAATACGGTCGTTCGACCGGCTGAATAATGTGGTGGCAGAAGTGGAGGCTTTCCTAGACAAGCCTGTCCCGACGTCAGCTGCCAGCACAGCCCAGAAAGGCAAGGCTGCGGAACGACGCCCCACACCTAAAGAAGCGAATGCGCTTGATATCAAGGCGTTCGAACAGCAGAAGGAGAAAGGCAAGAAGGCGGCTCCCCCGCAACCTGCGAAAGCTCTAGATGACAAAGAAGGTCCTTCGCTCAGGGACAAAATGAAGAAAGCCTATTCCTTTCCAAAAGACAAGACCCGAGTCCTGTTCGACTGTGTAACAGAATACAGCATGGTCACTCTGCCTGAGCCGAGAAGGCCGGAGGACCTGAAAAGAAAAGACAGTCCAAGATTCTGCCCCTACCACCAGATGTTGGGACATCCAATCGAAGACTGTTATGTTTTCAAAGACGTCATCGAAGGAATGGTAAAGAAGAATGAGATAGAGCTGGGAGAGTACAAAGTGGACCCTCCTCAGCCACATGAAGCCCCTCTCAGGAGAGCGGCGGTCAACATGATCTCCCTCTACCAGGCATTACCTGAGGAGATCTCTGAAGCAAGCACACAGAGCACCTACGAAATCCACTTGGTGGAGCCCGTGAAAGAACAACAGGGGTGGCAGCAGATCCCTGTGAAGCACAAGAAGAAGAGGGCACCCCGCCCGAAAGAGGGGGCACATATCCGTGGCATTACACCCCGGCCTACTCCGCCAGTGGTAGCACCCGTATGGGTCACTCCACCTACAGCCATCAGAATACATACACTTAACAGGAGGAGACAGACTCCGCTGCCAGTAATCAAGGAAACCAATCCTGGAGTCCTTCGACTACAGCACCTGATTGAAGGGCTAGATGAATATGTGCAGCCCGAATGGAAACCTCTGCTGGTACGGGACCACGTCCCATGGTAAGAGCTGGAACAACTCTCACTCAAACAGGTGGAGGAAGCTGAAGCAGCACCCCCTAAAGAGGGCAGCCTGTTCTGGGGGCAGGCACCCGCAGAAACCAAAAAGAAGAGAAAGCAAAAGAAGAAGAAAAGAAAGGCCACTGGGGCCAATAAAACACAGGTTGTCTCCTGCAATACCCTCTCAGCACTCTTCAACCTACCCGGAGAAGAGGAAGAAGAAGAAATTTGCTTCACACCCCATGCTGGGGGAGGCAAAGCCGAGGCCGCAACTGCTGCGCATGCCACTCGGTCGGGCCGAAAATGGGGGCGCCAGCCACCACCCAACCACAACATCATGTTCAGAGGGGAGCAACCCTACAAGACACCTCCGCCGGAAGTTAAGGGAGTTTAAATCCTTCCTCCATCAGGCCTATACAACAAGAGTGGGGGCAAGGCAGTCCCTTCATTCCTTGAATTTATGAAAATTTCAAAGGGGAAACAGCCCTGTCAAGAGGCTAACCCTACACCCGGGGTCATTCACCCGCAGCCAGCGTAATCTACTGAGGATGCAAATGCAGATGGAGCTTGCCCTACAACAACTAATAAAGAAGACCCGATAGCCGGTGCCAGCCAAGAGGGTGCCGAGTCTGAGGAAGATGAGGCAAGTCCGTCTGGACCCACAAATCAAACCTCCCCAAGCCCAGATGGGCTGAAGAGATGAAGCTCTCCAATGTCCGGGCTGGGAGCCGAATAATGAAGTTGCTCAAGAAGCTCCCCGCTCGATTTACGATCTGGGAAATTCTATCTTTGAGTGAAGAAACTCGACCGGCAATCATCACCGCTCTGCAGACGCCTGCTCATTTTGAAGCCTGCATAGCCGAAGCTGTACCAGAGGCCAGTATGACCTTCTCTCCGGAAGACATGCTATTGCCTACTGCCAGCCACAACAGGCCGCTATACATGAAAGGGCACCTGAATGGAAGGGAGCTGAACAGAATACTGGTTGATCCCGGTGCAGCAGTCAACATCCTGCCATACAGAATATATGAGAGGTGCCACTTTAATGTGCATCTCGAGAAAGTCCGGGATATGCGTATCACTAGCTTCAACCAAAAATGTGAAGTATCTATGGGAGTGGTAGAGTTCACGCTGACCCTGGTAGATTTCACTACAACGGTGCAGTTTCATGTCATTGACTCTCGCACCTCCTACAAAGTGCTGCTCGGCCGCCCATGGCTGCATGAAAATATGGTGGTGCCCTCCACGCTCCACCAATGCATCAAATACAGCCTCCAGGGGAAGGAGGAGAGGATATTTGCTGATATCCACCCGTTCGAGGTGTTTGAATGTCACTTGGTGGACGCCAACCTGTATACGGGGCCTCCCCGAAAGGTCTCTGAAGCTGAGGCCCCCGTAGGGGCGTCGAAGAATAGATCGGGTGACGGTTGGTATCCACCACCGCCGCGCGGATATGTCAAGCCGAAGGTAGTCTCCCACATCACAGCTTCTGGAGATGTCGGCAGGGTGACACCCCCAGCATTGTACCCCAAGGCTAAGGAAGTGCAGGTCGATCGACAGCACGACCGCATCGGAGTCCCGGCCGGCCTCACCAAGCCAGTCCCCGGCCTCAATGATCCCACTGTCGAACCTTTCAAAGCCTGGGAGGTGACACAGGAAGATGGGCCCCGCGGTTTGTTCTATACAACTGAGGAGCATCCTACTCGGGAGGACACAGACTGTAGCCTCCCCGAAGATCTAAGCAACCCGCCGGTTCCTGTGCAAGGCCTGGCATTTACAACTGATCGGATGGCCAAGATGTTTCAGAAACAACACATTCCTCCCGATCAGTCTCAAAAGCGCAAAGAAGCTTTCTAGAAGATGTGGCATCCTGCAAATCTGGATAAGGAAATGAGACGTGTCTCTCAACATCCAGGGTTGGGCTTCACCCTGGAAGAATATTATTACAGTGGGTGGTACGAGGTGGATACTATCTCCGCCTTCTATCCTACTGAAGATAGCCCTCTGGGGGCAACCTTCGATGAGTATCCAGTGGAAGCCGAATATCTTGAACTGGCTCGGTCCGGGAATCAAGAAGTAGAAACCTCGGCCCCTTGCCGATGCTGGGAGCAGGTTCATCCTAAAGAAGCGGCCCTTCAAGCCGAATTTGACACGGCTAGCAGCAGCGAAGCCGAAGACATTCAAGAAGCAAGAGTCTCTCCCTCCACAGAGGTCATACTAATGACAACTTCAATACCCTTTCGGCCAATCAGGGAGGCCTTGGTCAACTCCAATCAAGGGGAGCCAGCTACCAGGAAAGAAAAAGCCACTTCTGCGGAAGATACAACTATCCCAGAAGGCGAAACTTCCTCAACTTCTGCTACAAAATCAGCATGCTGTCCGAGCCTGGCAGTAAACAGTTACCAGCCCGTCGTGACTGCAATCTCATCTGCAAATACTAAGGTTGCTCTCTCGCCCTTGGGAGCTACAACGGCAATGGATTTATTAATAGAACAATCCACCCAGCCGCTAGCACAAGAAACAAAGAAACTTCAAGAAGCTCTGGTAGTGTCTGACGAGGAAGTCGAAGTACTCGACCCTCAAGATGGTATTCCAGACTTCGTCGACCTCCAACCGGCACCTCCGGAGATAGAAGACAGAGGCCAAGCCACAGTCGCTGAACTAATAGAAGTCAACCTGGGAAATAAGAAGGACCCTAGGCCTACCTTCCTCAGCGCCCAACTATCCCCAGAAGAACGGGAGTTGTACATTCAGCTGCTGCTAGAATACCGGGATTGCTTCGCCTGGACTTACAAAGAGATGCCAAGTCTAAGCCCCGCTGTCTCGCAACATGAGTTGGCAATCAGCCCTGACGCCGAGCCGGTGAAGCAACCACCGCGGCGCATGAGGCCAGAGCTCATCACCCAAATTTGTGCTGAAGTCGACAAGCTCATTAACGTGGGATTTGTTGAAGAAAACCAGTACACCACGTGGCTGGCGAATATCGTCCCCGTGAAAAAGAAGAATGGACAGATCCGGATATGTGTCGACTTCCGGGATCTAAATAAAGCTTGTCCCAAAGATGACTTTCTGGTGCCAATAACCGAGGTCATGATTGATGCTACAACCAGCCATGAGGCCCTATCATTCATGAATGGGTCTTCCGGCTACAACCAGATTTGGATTGCGGAGCATGACTGAGTCCATACTGCTTTCCGAACCCCTAAAGGCATTTATCATTACAAGAGAATGCCGTTCGGACTGAAAAATGCTGGCGTAACCTATCAGCGCGCAATGACCAAAATCTTTGACGAGTTGCTCTACCACAAGGTCGAATGCTACATAGATGACCTGGTGGTCAAAACCAAAAGAAAAGAAGATCATCTGCAAGACCTCTGGATTGTCTTTCAGAGGCTAAGGCAGCATGAGCTGAAGATGAACCCTATGAAATGTGGGTTCGGAGTGTCGAGCAGAAAATTCTTAGGCTTCATCATCCGATATCGGGGAATCGAGATAGACCCCGTAAAGATCAAGGCAATTCAGGGGTTACCTCCGCCAAGGAACATCTCCGAGCTAAGATCACTACAGGGCCGCTTGGCTTATATCCGGCGGTTCATTTCTAATTTGTCAGGGCGATGCCAGCCCTTCCACAAGCTAATGATGAAAGATGTCCCCTTTTATTGGGATGAAGATTGCCAGGCAGCCTTTGACAAGCTAAAAGACTACCTGAAAACTCCTCCAGTGCTGGGCGCACCGGTGAAAGGACAACCATTGATACTGTATATAGCAGCTACACATAATTCTCTGGGGGTAATGCTGGCCCAGAATAATGAAGAAGGGAAAGAGACAGCCCTCTATTACCACAGTCGGAGACTGGTCAGAACTGAAGAGAAATATACTTATATTGAGAAGATCTGTCTGGTGCTGGTCTTCGCAGTTAAGAAGCTCCGACACTATATGTTGTCGCATGAAATTAGCTTGGTGTCCAAAGAGGATCCCCTGAAGTACATCATGTCTCAACCGGCACTCAAAGGCCGCCTGGGCAAATGGGCGGTAATCCTTATAGAGTTTGATATCTCCTACGTGCCGCGCAAGGCCGTCAAGGGCCAAGCTATTGCAGACTTCTTCGCTGAGCACCCAGTGCCCGGGGATTCCCCGTTGGAGCCGGAGCTTCCTGAAGATGAAACTCTAGAAGCCGTTCAAGTACAACCCGCCTTATGGCAGCTATACTTTGATGGCGCTTCCAGAATTGACGCCTCTGCCACTGGATCAGCCAGAGTCAGGGCAGGAGCAGGCATAGTCCTGAAATCCCCAGAAGGAGAAGTGGTACATACATCCTGTTCCATAAACAAGCAATGCACAAACAATGAAGCGGAATATGAAGCCCTGATAATCGGGTTGCAAATTGCTCTGTCCATGGGAATTCAGATGCTGGAAGCATTCGGAGACTCCATGCTAGTTATAAAACAGCTGGAAGGAGAGTTCGATGTACGAAAGCAAGAGCTCCTCCCCTATCACCAGTTGGCAACTCGCCTGATGTCAAAAGTTTACTTCATCAGCATCAAGCACATCAATCGAGGCCGGAATGCTCAGGCAGACGCCCTCGCTAAGTTGGCCAGTTCATTGGCGGTCTCGCCAGACACAAGCCTGAATATAATAGTGATCAACCGCCGACAGGTCCCCAGCGTAACAGAGGTCCTGGACGACGAACAAGAGATGGAAATAGCAGTCATCGAAGGGGTTCAGCAGCCCGATTGGCGAGAGCATCTTCTACGCTGGTTTCAACACCAGCAACTTCCAAAAGAAAAGGAACATAGAATGAAGCTCCTAAGGATCAAGGATTCTTACGAGATGAGAAGCGGGACCTTGTTCCGAATTATGGCAGATGCCCGAAGGAAAGCCCTACTCCGTTGCTTGTCTTCAGCAGAAGCAGGATAGGTGATGCAGGAGGTCCATGCAGGATCAGCTGGAGCACACTAGGCTGGCCCGAAGATGAAAATTGAGATAAAGAAACTAGGTTACTATTGGCCCACTATATTTGACGATTGCTGCAGGTTTGCCAAAGCTTGTCAGAAGTGTCAAGAACATGCTAATGTGGCAAGGAGACCTCCAGTGCCATTGCATACCACCCTACCAAGCTGGCCGTTTGCTCAGTGGGGCACGGACGTAGTAGGGCCGCTACCAGCATCTTCATCAGGGTGCAGATACATCTTAGCAGCTACAGACTACTTCTCCAGATGGGCGGAGGCAGTAGCACTAAGGGATGTGACGGGAGAACTAGTTGCAAGGTTCTTCCGGCAGAATGTAATATTTCGGTTCGGGATCCCCAGCCGAATCATCTCTGATAATGGCAGTTATTTTAGGAACCAGAAGATTTATCGGCTGGCCGAGAAATACAAAATCGACTGGAGGACATCGTCCCCCTACAACCCTCAGGCCAATGGACTCGCAGAAGCCTTTAATAAGACATTATGTACATTGCTAGCAAAGACTGTCAAGTCTAATAAAAAAGATTGGGAAGAAAGGATGTACGAAGCACTTTGGGCTTATCGTACTGTCTGCAAGACCCCAACCGGCTGTTCACCTTTCTCCCTTGTCTATGGGTCGGAAGCTGTAGTGCCCATTGAACTTGAAGTTCCTTCATTACGAGTTGCCATCCAGCACGGACTAGTCAGTGGTGAGCAGACCAATGCAGAAAGAAGACTGGAGGAGCTCGCTGAGCTCGAAGGAAAACGCCTCCGGGCATAGCAAAACATCCAACTCTACCAGGCTCGCATGGCCCGTGCTTTTGACAAGCTAGTCAAGGGTCGAGAATTCAAGAAAGGAGACCTGGTAATGTTCAAAAGAAGAGAAGTGATGGCCTCCAACCCCTAAGGGAAGCTGGTCGAAAACTGGGTCGGGCCGTATATCGTCCGTCGAGTATACGAAGGAGGTGCCTACGTCCTTGTAGACCACAAAGGAGTCATTCAGTTCTCTCCCCTCAACGGAAAACACATTAAGCTGTATCATGCAGCGCAGCCGACATGTCCCGAGTGATCGGTCGGAGCTACATTTTCCTTGGTTTAGTGGCATTTCACCCTGATCAAGCTACCCTTTTCTTGGTTTAGTGGCATTTCACCCTAATCGAGCTACCATCTCCTTGGTTTAGTGGCACTCCGCCCTAACCGAGCTACCTTTTTCTTGGTTTAGTGGCATTTCACCCTGATCAAGCTACCCTTTTCTTGGTTTAGTGGCATTTCGCCCTAACCAAGCTACCTTTTTCTTAGTTTAGTGGCATCTCGCCCTAATCAAGCTACTCTTCTCCTTGGTTTAGTGGCACTCCGCCCTAACCGAGCTACCTCTTCCTTGGTTTAGTGGCACTCCGCCCTAACCGGGCTACCCTTACCTTGGTTTAGTGGCACTCCGCCCTAACCGAGCTACTCTTCTCCTTGGTTTAGTGGCACTCCGCCCTAACCGAGCTACCCTTACCTTGGTTTAGTGGCACTCCGCCCTAACCGAGCTACCCTCCTCCTTGGTTTAGTGGCACTCCGCCCTAACTGAGCTACCTTTTTCTTGGTTTAGTGGCATCTCGCCCTGATCAAGCTACCCTTTTCTTGGTTTAGTGGCATCTCGCCCTGATCAAGCTACCTTCCCTTGGTCTAGTGGCATTCTGCCCTGACCGAGCTAACCTTTTCCTTGGTTTAGTGGCACTCCGCCCTAACCGAGCTACCCTCTCCTTGGTTTAGTGGCACTCCGCTCTAACCGAGCTACCCTTTCCTTGGTTTAGTGGCACTCCGCCCTGATCGAGCTACTCCTCTCCTTGGTTTAATGGCACTCCGCCCTGATCGAGCTACCTTTTCCTTGGTCTAGTGGCATTCTGCCCTAACCGAGCTACCTTCCTTTGGTCCAGTGGCATTCTGCCCTGATCAAGCTACCCTCTCCTTGGTATAGTGGCATTCCGCCCTGATCAAGCTTCCAAAAGAATACGCCACACCGCCATTACGAGCCTTAAGTTCGGACTGGCACGAAAGCCCTTCCTTGCGTTAGCATTATCTCCGCGCTAACAAATAAACCCGTGTCGGCTGTAGATTTTGGTTCTAGCTGGCATTCTCACATTGTTGCCACTACGGGCCATCTACTGTCGACCAGGAGTCGAACATCACACTTTGACCCCCCACCATATACATATCAAAAAAGAAAGAAAGAAAAGAAAATGGGGTTAAAAAACAGAGATACCCCGCCAGACTTGCTTCTATATTAGGGCAAGTGAAAAAATGGCTATAACCCAGCTGTGGCGAAAACCTGAAGGGGCGCTGCAGGCAAAATCGGGTACCCCGCCGCGTGAAAACCCGAAAGGGTGCGCGGGCAAAAGCAAGAGGGGGCTGGCTCCGGCGAAAATCCGAAAGGGCGCTTGAGTCAGTAAAGTGGTAATTTCCAAATTCCTCTCCTATTCTCCACCCAATGAAACTCCGAAAGGGACAACCATCAAAGTCCTGCAGGAAATCCTTTAACAAACCCACATTCGACCTTCATCATCATCGGCGAGGTCGGGTGATCTCTACCCTCAACTTGGACCTTACGTCCCTGTTGATAATCTCATCTTCGCTTCGGCATGTGGCCCATGCTGATGAATAAACCCACGTTCGACCTTCGTCATCATCGGCGAGGTCGGGTGATCTCTACCCTTAACTTGGACCTTACGTCCCTGTTGATAATCCCATCTTTGCTTCGGCATGTATATATATTCAAAATAACATATTTTGATTATCAAAAATTTTTGAGAAAATTTTATGAACGCGCTATAGGTAGCTAGCGCGTTCTTCAAGAACGTGCTATAGGCGACTAGCGCGTTCAAGAACAGATGAATACATTGAAAATTTTTAAAAACTTAATTGAAATACATAGATTCTGTATAAACCATAATAGATATAGACTCCTAATATATATATAAACACTTAAGATATTATATATATATATTAGAAATATTATACTTTTCATTTCTGGTCATCCGGGTTTAAAAGTATGAACGCGCTATACCTGACTAGCGCGTTTATTAAGAACATGCTATACTAGGATAGCGCGTTCATGAAGAACGTGCTATACCAGGCTAGCGCGTTCATGATCAGATAAATACTTTATATTATTTTGAAAACTAGATAAAAAGATGAGGTTCCAAGGATTCATACTATATATATATATCATCTTATATATATATAGATGCCTTATATACATTTATAAACATATTATAAGTATTATTTTTTTGATCCCTGATCATCCGGGGTCAAAGGTATGAACGTGCTATAGGAGGCTAGCGCGTTCATGATGAACGTGCTAGGTAGGTATAACTCATTCATGAACAGGTATAGATTTTATATTGTTTTGAAAACTAGATAACAATATGGGGTTCCAATGATTCATACTATATATATAACATCTTATATATATATATATAAACCTTATATACCTTTAAAAACATACTAGAAATATTATTTTTTTTTATCCCTGATCATCCGGGGTCAAAGGTATGAACGTGCTATAGGAGGCTAGCGCGTTCATGATGAACGCGCTAGGGACATATAGCGCGATCATGAAAGTGTTTTATATTATTAAATGTTTAAATTTGAACATTTTTTGAAAGAGATGGGGTCTATATGAACGCGCTATATCGGGCTGGTGCGTTAATAACGCACTCCTGAAGAGCAGCGCCTTAAGATTCCGAAAACGGAACTGAAATACCCCTTGGTAAAATTATCATAACTTACTCATTTCTCAATGGAATTTAACAAATGAGCTATCAATAGAAAGAGGGCAGAAAAATGAACAAGATAGCATGCATTGATTTGAGTTTAGCCTGAGAGACACCTACCTTTTGTCAGATCTAAAGATTATCCCCAAATATAAAGAAAATCCTTGATCTTCCAAATCCTCCTTCAAATCTCTACGAATCTTTGCAACAACATAGACTTAACTTCCAGGGATGGTTTGAGGGTCAAATGGGGTTCTATTTATAGCCAAAACTTGGCCAAATGTGTCAAGATTCTTTGCCTAATTCTACCAAACCCATTAAGTCCGAATTAGAAGAAAAATACCATTTCTCTTTTTAATCTAGCCCATCTTAGGTGTGAAAACAATGTAATTTCGGCTGGTCCAAGGTGGGCTGTTAGGTAAGGGTTGATTTTTGAGTCAATCTTCTAGAAATTGGGTTATTATAATCCTTTTCAGAAGACATTTAACATGTGTTACGAATTTAAGGTCTAATTATCCTTTATTAATCCTTTAACCACTAATCTAGCCTATTATGGATTATCCAATGGGCCAATTATGATCCTAGTCCATTACATGGACTTTTATTAGGCTTTCTATGATTTATCTAAAGGTTAAAGCATTTATTTTTCACTTTACCTTAAGTAAATTCAAATAAATTCAATAATCCACTTTATTTCACTTAGTAAAAATGTAAATTAATCATTTCATGAAAAATTTAATTGTATAATTTATTTAAAAAAATTTATTTTTCATTTTAAATTATCAGGTTTCTACAGCAGCAGTCAACATGATCTCCCTATACTAGGCACTACCTGAAGAAATCTCTGAAGCAAGTACGCGGAGCACCTATGAAACTCATTTCTTAGAGCCCGCGAAGGAACAGTAGGGGTGGCAGCAGATCCCTGCGAAGCACAAGTGGAAGAAAGCACCCTTCCCGAAAGTGGGGGCATATATCCGTGGTGTTACACCCCGACCTGCTCTGTCGGTGGCAGCACCTGTGTGGATCACTCCACCTGCGACTATCAGGATACCTACACACAATCGGAGGAGGCAAACTCCGCTGCCAGTGGTCAAGGAAACTAATCCTGGGGTCCGCCGATTACAAAATCTCATTGAGGGGCTAGACGAGTACGTGCTGCCCGAATTGAAGCCTCTGCTGGTGCGGGACCATGTCACATGGCAAGAACTGGAGTAGCTCTCACTCGAGCGAAAAGAGGAAGCTGAAGCAGCATCCGATAGGTAGGGCCGTCTGTTCTGGGGGCAGGCACCTGCTGAAGCAAAGAAGAGGAAGAAACAAAAGAAGAAGAGAAGGGCCGGTAAGGCCGATAAAGCACAGGTTGTCTCCTGCAATACTCTATCAGCGCTCTTCAACCTGCCCGGAGAAGAGGAAGAAGAGGAAATTAACTTCACACCCCTTGCTGGGGGAGGCAAGGCTGAGGCCGCGACTGCCGCACATGCCACCCGGTCAGGCCGAAAATGTGGGCGCCAGCCGCCACCCAACCACAACATCATATTTAGGGGAGATTAGCCCTACAAAACACCTCCGACGGAGAACAAGGGAGTCCAGATCCCTCCTCCGCCAGGATTATATAACAAGAGTGAGGGCAAGGCAGTCCCTTCATTTCTTAAATTTATGAAGATGTCTAAGGGAAAGCAGCCTTGTCAGGAGGCTGGCCCTGCATGAGGGGATGTTCACCTGCAACCATCACAGTCTGCCGAAGATCCAAATACTGATGGAGCCTGCCCTGCAGTAGCTAATGAAGAGCGCCGAGGATCCGGTACCAGCCAGAAGGGCGCCAAATCTGAGGCAGATGAAGCAGGTCCGTCGAGGCCGGCAACCCAAGACTGCCCCAAGTCCAGGTGGGCTGAAGAGATGAAGCTCTCCAATGTCCGAGCTGGGAGCTGAATAATGAAGCTAGTCAAGAAGCTCCCTGCTCGATTTACAATCTGGGAGATCCTTTCTTTGAGTGAAGAGACTCGTCAGGCGATCATTACTGCTCTCCAGACGCCTGCTCATTTTGAGACATGTTTGGCTGAAGCAATACCGGAGGCTAGCATGTCCTTCACTCCATAAGATATGCTGCTGCCTACCATCAGCCACAACAGGCCGCTGTATATGAAGGGGCACTTGAATGGAAGGGAGCTGAACTAGATTCTGGTTGATCCTGGTGTAGCGGTCAACATCCTGTCTTATAGAATCTACGAGAGGCACCACTTCAACGTGCATCTTGAGAAAGTCGGGGATATGCGTATTGTCGGCTTCAATCAAAAATGTGAAGTGTCAATGGGGATGGCAGAGTTCACCCTTACCTTAGCGGATTTCACTACGACGGTGCAGTTCCATGTCATTGACTCCCGCACCTCGTACAAAGCACTGCTCGGCCGCCCATGGCTGCATGAAAATATGGTGGTGCCATCTATGCTCCACCAATGTATCCAATACAGCCTTCAAGGGACGGAGGAGAGGATCTTTGCAGACCTCTACCCGTTCGAGGTATTTGAATGTCATTTGGCGGACGCCAACCTATATACAGGGCCTTCCCGGAATACCTCTGAAGCTAAGCCCCTTGCGGGGGCATCGAGAAGCGCATCCGGCGGCAATTGATATCCACCACCGCCGCGCGGATATGTCAAGCCCAAGGTGGTCTCCCATATCACAGCATCCGAGAATGTGGGCAGAATAACACCCCCAACATTATACCCTGAAGCTAATGAAGTGCGGGTCGCTCGGCGGCACAATCATATTGAAATCCCGGACGGCCTCACCAAGCCAACTCTTGGCCTTGATAACCCTAGTGTCGAGCCTTTCAAAACTTGGGAGGTGACACATGAAGATGGACCTAACAGCTTGCTCTATTCGGCTGAAGAGCACCCTACTCGGGAAGACACAGACTGCAGCCTCCCCGAAGACATAAACAACCCGTCAGTTCCCGTCAAGGGTCTGGCATTCACAACTAATCGGATGGCCAGGATGTTTCAGAAGCAACACATCCCCTCCGATCAATCTCAAAAGCGCAAGGAAGCTTTCCAAAAAATGTGGTATCCCGCAAATCTGGATAAGGAAATGAGACGTGTCTCTCAGCACCCGGGGTTAGGCTTCACCTTGGAAGAATATTATCACAGTGGCCGATATGAGGTGGACACCCTCTCCGCCTTCTACCCTGCTGAAGACAGCTCGCTGGGATCAACCTTCGATGAATACCCAGCGGAAGCTGAACATACTGACCCGGGGCAACCCGAAAATCAAGGAGCGGAGACCGTGATTCCTTGCCGATGTTGGGAGCAGGTCTATCCCGAAGAGGCGGCCATGCAAGCCGAATTTGATATGGCTAGCAGCAGCGAAGCCGAAAGTGTTGAAGAAGCAGGGACCTCTCCCTCCTGTGGAGTCCTTCCAACAACGACCTCCGCACCCCTTGTGCCAATCGGGGAAGCCTTAGCCAGCCCCGACCAGGAGGTGTGTGCTACCGACAATGGGACTGCCACTCCTATTGAAGATGCAACTACCCCAGAAGGCGAGATCCCCTCACCTTTTGCTACGAGATTGGGTTGCTATTCCAACCCAACAACAACAAGCAGTCACCAGTCTGGCACGACTGCAACCCCATCCACAAGGATTGAAGCTACTCTCTTACCCTGGGAGACTGCGATGGCAGTGGATTTGCTGAAAGAGCAATACGCGCGGCCACTATCAAATGAAATAGAGGACTTATGAGAAGCTCTGATGATGTCAGATGAGGAAGTCAAAGTACTCGACTCTCAATACGATATTCTAGACCTCGTTGACCTCCAACAGGCACCTCCGGAGATAGAAGACGGGGGCCAAGCCACAGTCGATGAACTGATAGAAGTCAACTTGGGAAGTCAGGAGGACCCTAGGCCTACCTTCCTCAGTGCCCAACTGTCCCCAGAAGAATGGGAGCTGTACACCCAGCTGCTGCAAGAATACCGGGATTGCTTCGCCTGGACTTACAAAGAGATGCCCGGTCTGAATCCTGCAGTTTCACAGCATGAGTTGGCAATCAGCCCTGAAGCCGAGCCGGTGAAGCAACCGCCGCGATGCATGAGACCAGAACTCATCACTCAAATTTGTGCTGAAGTCGACAAGCTTATTGACGTGGGATTTGTCGAAGAAAACCAGTACACCACATGGTTAGTGAACATCGTCCCTGTGAAAAAGAAAAATGGACAGATTCGGATATGCGTTGACTTCTGATATCTAAATAAAGCCTGTCCCAAGGATGACTTTCCGGTGCCAATAACGAAAGTCATGATTAATGCTACAACCGGTCATGAGGCCCTGTCATTCATGGACGGGTCATCCGGCTACAACCAGATTTGGATCGCAGAGCATGACCGGGTTCACACAGCCTTCCGAACCCCTAAAGGCATCTATCATTATAAGAGGATGCCGTTCGGACTAAAGAATGCTGGCGCAACTTATCAGCGGGCAATGACCAGGATCTTTGATGAGTTGCTCTATCACAAGGTCGAGTGCTACATAGATGATCTGGTGATCAAGACCAGAAGAAAACAAGACCATCTGCAGGACCTCCAGATTATCTTTCAGAGGCTGGTGCACACATCTTACTCGATAAATAAGCATTGCACGAATAACGAAGCAGAGTATGAAGCCCTGATAATCTGGTTTCAAATTGCTCTATCCATGGGAATTCAGATGCTGGAAGCATTCGGAGATTCCATGCTAGTTATAAAATAATTGGAAGGAGAGTTCGATGTGCGAAAGCAAGAGCTTCTCCCCTACCATCAGCTGGCAACCCGCCTGATGTCAAGATTCTACTTGATCAGCATCAAGCATATCAACCGAGGCCAGAATGCTCAGGCAGACGCCCTCGCTAAGCTGGCCAGTTCTTTGGCGGTCCCGCCAGACGCAAGCCTGAATATAACAGTGATCAACCGCCGGCAAGTCTCCAGTGTAACAGAGGTTTTAGCGGACGAACAAGAGATTGAGGTGGTAGCCGTCGAAGAGGTTCAGCAGCCCGATTGGCGAGAACATCTCCTGCGGTGGTTCCAACACCAGCAGCTCCCAAAAGAAAAAGAACAGAGAATGAAACTCCTGAGGGTCAAAGACTCTTACGAGATGAGGAACGGAACCTTGTTCCGAATAATGACAGATGCCCGAAGAAAAGTCCTACTTCGTTGCTTGTCCTCAGCAGAAGCGGGGCAGGTGATGCAAGAAATCCATGCAGGATCAGCTGGAGCACATCAGGATGGCCCAAAGATGAAAATTGAGATAAAGAAATTGGGTTACTATTGGCCCACTATATTTGATGACTGCTGCAAGTTCGCTAAAGCTTGTCAGAAATGTCAAGAGCACGCCAATGTGTCAAGAAGACCTCCAGTGCCACTACATCCTACCTTACCCAGCTGGCCATTTGCTTAGTGGGGCACGGACTTGGTAGGGCCACTGCCAGCATCTTCATCAGGGTGCAAATACATGTTAGCAGCTACAGACTACTTCTCCAGATGGGCAGAAGCAGTTGCATTAAGAGATGTCACGGGAGAACTGGTTGCAAGATTCTTCCGGTAAAACATAATATTCCGGTTCGGGATTCCCAGCAGAATTATCTCTGACAATGGCAGCCATTTCAGAAATCAGAAGGTTTACCGGCTAGCCGAGAAATACAAGATTGACTGGAGGACATCGTCTCCCTACAACCCTCAAGCCAATGGACTTGTAGAAGCCTTCAACAAGACACTATGCACGTTGCTGGCAAAGATTGTTAAGTCTAATAAAAAGGACTGGGAAGAAAGAATGTACGAGGCGCTCTGGGCCTATTGTACCATCTATAAAACCGGTGGTGCCGATTGAATTAGAAGTTCCTTTGCTGCAAGTCGCCATCCAGTATGGACTAGTCAGCGGTGAACAAACCAATGCAGAAAGAAGATTAGAAGAGCTCGTTGAGCTCGAAGGAAAGCGCCTCCGGGCACAACAAAATATCCAACTCTACCAAGCTCGCATGGCCCGTGCTTTCGATATGCTGGTCAAAGGTTGAGAATTCAAGAAAGGAGACCTGGTGATGGTCAAGAGAAGAGAAGTGATGGCCTCCAATCCCAAAGGGATGTTAGTCGAAAACTGGGTCGGACCGTACATCATCCACCGAGTATATGAGGGAGGTGCTTACATCCTGGTGGACCACAAAGGAGTCATCCAGTTCTCCCCACTCAATGGGAAGCATATGAAGCTGTATCATACGGCACAACCCACATTCCCCGAGTGAGCGGAATACCTTTCCTTGGTCTAGTGGCACTCCGCTCTGACCGAGCTACCCTCACCTTGGTTCGGTGGCATTCCGCCCTAACCGAGCTACCTTCACCTTGGTCTGGTAGCACTCCGCCTTGACCGAGCTACCCTCACCTTGGTTCAGTGGCATTCCGCCCTAACCAAGCTACCGTCACCTTGGTCTAGTGGCACTCCGCCCTGACCGAGATACCCTCACCTTGGTTCAGTGGCATTCCGCCCTAACCGAGCTACCTTCACCTTGGTCTAATGGCACTCCACCTTGACCGAGCTACCCTCACCTTGGTTCTGTGGCGCTCTGCCCTAACCAAACTACCCGCATCTCGGTCTAGTGATGGTCGGCCCCGACCAGACTCGCATAGTGTCTACGATATTGCCATTATGGGCCTTACGCCCGAATCGGCACAAATCCACCCCTTTGCGTCAGCATTGCCTTCTTGCTGACAAATAAAGTCTTTTTCTCGGCGCAAGACTTCATGTCCTAGCCGACCTTTATACAGCATTGCCATTGTAGGCCTTATGCCCGAATCGGCACAAATCTACCCCTTTGCGTCAGCATTGCCTTCTTGCTGACGAATAAACTCTTTTCTCGGCGCAAGACTTCATGTCCTAGCCGACCTTTATATAGCATTGCCATTGCGGGCCTTACGCCCGAATTGGCACAAATCTACCCCTTTACGTCAGCATTACCTTCTTGCTGACGAATAAACTCTTTTTCTCGGCGCAAGACTTGATGTCCTAGCCGATCTTTATACAACGTTGCCACTGCGGGCCTTACGCTCGGATCGGCCCAAATCTAGCCTTTGCGTCAGCATTGCCTTCGTGCTGAGGAGTAAACCCTCTTTCTCGGCGCAAGACTTCGTGTCCTAGCCGGCTCTCTCAACATCCTTCTGTTACGTGAACAAAAAAAGAAACAAAAAAGATAAAATGGGGTTAAAAATAGAGATACCCTGCCGGTCTTGTTCCTAAATCAGGATAAGGGTAAAAATTACTATAACCCGGCTGTAGTGAAGACCCGAAAGGGCGTTACAGGTAAAATCGGGTACCCCGCCACGTGAAAACCCAAAAGAGAGCGTGGGCAAAAGCAAGAGGGGGCTGGCTTCGGCGAAAACCCGAAAGGGCGCTTGAGTCAGTAATGTGATATAAAAAAAAAGAGAGGAAAAATGAATGATGAGATGATGATGTAGTAGCGAGGTTAGCCTCGTTCACCATTCCACTTCCTGCTACCTCCTTTGACCCTTGTCACCATCGGCAAGATCGATCGCTACCTTTTTCGATTTCTATCATCATCGGCAAGACCGCCTACCATTCCGACACTTGTCACCATCGGCAAGATCGGTCGCTACCTCTTTCGACCCTTGTCACCATCGGCAAGATCGGTCGCTACCTTTTTTCGGCCCTTGTCACCATCGGCAAGACCGTCTACCATCCCGACCCTTGTCACCATCGATAAGATCGGTCGCTACCTTTTTCGGTTTTCGTCATCATCGGTAAGACCGGCTATTCTTTCGGCCCTTGTCACCATCGGCAAGATCGGTCACTACCCTTTCCGACCCTTGTCACCATCGGCAAGATCGGTCGCTACCTTTTCGGCCCTTGTCACCATCGGCAAGACCGGCCATCTTTTCAACCCTTGTCACCATCGGCAAGATCGGTCGCTACCCTTTCCGACCCTTGTCACCATCGATAAGATCGGTCACTACCTTTTTCGGTTTCTATCATCATCGCCAAAACCGTCTACCACTCCGACCCTTGCCACCATCGGCAAGATCGGTCGCTACCCCTTTCCGACCCTTGTCACCATCGGCAAGATCGATCGCTTTCTTTTTCGGTTTCTATCATCATCGGTAAGACCGACCATCTTTTCGACCCTTGTCACCATCGACAAGATCGGTCGCTACTCTTTTCGACCCTTGTCACCATCGGCAAGATCGGTCGCTACTCTTTTCGACCCTTGTCACCATCGACAAGATCGGTCGCTACCCTTTCCGACCCTTGTCACCATCGACAAGATCGGTCGCTACCTTTTTCGATTTCTGTCATCATCGGCAAGACCATCTACCACTCCGACCCTTGTCACCATCGGCAAGATCAGTCGATACCTTTTTAACCCTTGTCACCATCGGCAAGATCGGTCGCTACCTTTCTTGGTATCTGTCGTCATTGGCAAGACCGTCTACCACTCCGACCCTTGCCACCATCGGCAAGATCGGTCGCTACCTTTTTCAGTCCCTGTCAGCACCAACGAATCCGGCTGACAAGCCGTCTATCCTTATTTCCTAAGCCCTGAAGGGGCCTCTATACCCTTTCGGTCCCTCAAACTCTTGGCCTACACTAGCCGTTGCCTGGTCCCGAGGGTGGTCACGGCGCGGTGGAGCGAACACCGCACCCCTTTGCTGAAGGCGTGAGCGCTCTCCTGCCCTAGTGACTCACACACTCGGACTAGAATTAACTAGCGAGTGGAAAGGGGAAAGAAAAGAATAATGAAAGAATGGAGTCGTCATTTAACAGCAAAATGAAGATTTTTCATTCCTATGGAATAAAAGGTACATGTTACGCGGGGCATTCCTCGAAATACATGAAGTCCAGCGAAAGGGGCAAATAGAAAAGACTATGGCAGAGGGCGTCGGAAGATGTCCTCTAGCTCTGGAATGCCCAAGGAAGGATGGCGGGTTAGTTCTTGCAATCTGAACTCGGTGGCCTCAAGCTGAGATAGTTTCTCCCCGAGGGAAGCAGCTTGACCCTCGGCCATCTCTGCCTCCTCGATCCTCTGGACTTCCAGGCGCTCTACTTCTTGAAGCCCATCCGTCGGTGTTGCTGCACTCGTGCCTCGCTCGCAACACCCACGGCTGGGGGGCATTTGTTGGCACTCAAAATATCACTCGCGGCGATCAAGTCTCAAAGACAAATGACACGGCCTACTGAAGCACAGAAGCCGATAAATATCAACATATTGAAGACTTCTCAAGCTTCCAGAGCCTCGAGTCACCCGGTATGAACATGGGGACTTCACCTCAGGAGAACCGAGATGAACTCACAACCAACCGGCAGTGCGACCAAGCCTGCCCAATGAACCGGCATCGACTCCGTCGTGCCGTATACACTACACCCATTGTCTGACCAAGGACGACGGTCTACCCGGTGGCCACCCACCTCATGAAAGACTCTCCTGAGATGAAAGAATGCCCTTGGCTCTTCAAAACGGAGGACCGAAGGCTCTGTCGGCAAAAGATCCTGGCTACCCGGCACGGGTACGGCTTCTTGCCAAGTGGGGCCCGTTAGCGGCCAAATGATCGCTCGAAATGGGCGGAACTATCCCGGGTGCTATCCCACCCTCCAAGAAGCTGCGAGCACAAAACAGACTGAGCCGGCAGCACATATCATAGTGCCGAGAGCCGTGTTAGCGGAAAACCCACGTGATCAAACCAAAGTCATCCAAAGTTCTGAGAATGGCCGTACGTCGGCCTGAGAGCTTTGACAAGGCATCTCGTCGAGTTTTCAAAGAGCAGTGGTGAGATAAATATTCACGGTGACCACCGGAACCATCCCCGGACTCATCGGCTGACTCGCAACGTGCGAAGGGAGCTAATACGGCGCGCCCTAAACCAGCGCGCCCCCATCCGGTGCCCTGCTATTCCGGAGTGGAAAAGGGAAATGGAGCTCCTTCCCTGGCGCGCCATTCTTCACACCGGACTCATCGACTGCCCGAAAACAAGAGGGGGTTGGAAGAAAAAATAAAGAGAAGGAGAAAGAAGGGGGATAGCAGAATAGAAAGGGTTCAGAGAGGTGAATTAGAGAGAGTCAATCGCCTTCAAGGAGGAAAGGGTTTTTGCCTTGCGAAAGAAGCAGGGTCTCACCGAGGGTTGCTCCGGTCGCCGTCTTCCATCCCCGTCTGAGGCCCTCCGGAGTCGGAGAAGAAAGAGGCATCCTGATACTCTATTCTGAGGGTAGGTGGGTCGTTTGCTTTCTTCCCACTATCTGCCGATTGTTTCCCGTTAACCGAATGTAAATGAGAACGGGGGGGATGGCGATGATATGAGCCAATCTCTTCCCCCCCCCCCTCCTCGTCGTCTCTTCGCCTCATTCTCCCTCTGTAAATGTTTATCTGCAAACAGTAAACGACGGCCGTGCCACAACGCCGGCGTCGAATTTGTAATGAATGTATTGGCTCCCTCCCATCTATGGGGTAGTGGTATGCGTATGTGAATCTTTTGGTGGATTGAATGTTCGATGCCCTGTCTCTTTCCCCCATTGCTATCTCAGTCGGTGTACACGTCGGTGTCCTTCTGCGTATGGTTTTCGATTCCGATTTCTCCGACTCCGAATATGCCCTGAGATATCATGGGCTATAGAGATGACCCCTCCCCGGGTCCTTCCCGTCGACGCCGCGTCTGTGTCTCATTTGATGGTCCTTGCATCCTCTGGGGATAGAGCTGTGCCTGTGCATACGCCTCTTCCCACTTTGATATGAGGTCCAACTTCCATTCCCTCTCCCCCTTTGCATTGCTCTATTGCTCAGGGGAGTTTGAAGCCACCTCTAGAACGGCAAGGCCCATCTTGTGATTATTGCATTCTAGTTATTCGAGCATATGCGTGTGTAGCTAGATTATCTTATCTACGTACCAACTATCCCTCTGTGTGACTGCTAATCATCTGTCCCTTTGGGAATGTTAGCCCAATCTCGCAGGCATCGATGCCTCAACCTTGTGTCTGGTAATCTGTCTATACTGAATGCCCTCATTCCGCTGGTTTGTGGCTTGCAGCCATTGAGCCGTTTGAGTTTTGTCGATTTTATCTCAATCATCCGGGGAGGGGGACATTCCCCATTGTTTCACGGAGCTGCCAATTGGTCGAGGGGCCCTACCTCTTAGTGGTAGATGCCCCCCAAAGGTCACAGAGCGGATAATGACACAGTCCTAAACTTAGTAATTTGGGATCCGATGGTGACCAAGGGATGCGTTCTCCTAGAAGGCTAGTCCTCGGAGCTTCTCTCCCTAATAGTCTGTCCCTCTAAGGGATGCAGTGCAAGCTGTGGGTGGCCCACCCCTCGTAGGCCCGCCCTCGGGGTGTCGCTCCTGCTATCAGCTGCATCATCTCTGTGTCTTCACCCACGGAGCATCGGTGCCCCTCGCAGGCTTGTCCTCGGGGTATCCTGTCCATTAGGAATTTGCTGGCTGCTGTTATGCAGACCGGTAGTTTAGGGGCTTACTCCACAAGTGAGTATGACCCTATTTCTCCCCTGCAACCTTCCAGGAACAGGGGAGATGCTGCCCAATTTTTGGCAGGTTTTGGACAACCAAGTCATTTCTGTGGATTGGCCAGAATAAGACATTCATTATGAGTCAAGGAACCTCTGTGCTCGAGTATGAACCTCGCACTGGCTCATGACTCTGCTCCTGGAGAGCCCTAGACTCCAATTCAATAGGCAATAAACCCAATTAAATCTTTAAACCTTCAAAACATCTTAATAAGTTTAAATGGTTTCAAAATTCTCAAGAAAATCAGCTAAATCAGCGCGGTCTCAATCCGGTGTGCCTTAATCCGGCGCGATACCCCCCCGCGCCGTATTAACTTTAGACTCATGTCTTTTATGAATTATCTGGCTCCTTCCCAGGGCGCCTTAAACCGGCATGCCCCGAGGCCATTGCACCGTATTAACCTTGGCCATGGGCGCGCCGGGTAAGCCCTTCTACCTACGTTTGGACGCACCGGGTTAAGCCCTTCCGCCTACGTTTGGCCGCGCCGGGAAACCTATCCCTACGGGCGATCGCGCCGGTTTCGAATAGGTTGCACTGTTCTGATCACTTGCTCGCCTCCGGAGAGATCCTCGTCTCCCGTGGTCGAGACTAATAAACCCTAATTAGTAATAAACCGAATAAGGAAGGAGTTCCTCAAGCCCCGGATGAGCTTATTATCATGCTTTTAATACCATGTGTGTTAGCATTTTGCTTTCGTCATCATGCGTATGTTGCCACCTTCGTCACTTTAGCGGAGTCTATTAAACTTGATTGGTCATTGTTCATTTTCATAACTCTATTGCCATGATTAACGTCGTCATAAGTAACGTGCGTGCATGCCTGCATAGGCCCTCCGGTATATCAACTGGCACTGACGGAAGACCGGGTTACGCCCGATCGGAAGTCTCTGCTATGCGCGATGGTGGTCTTCAGACCTGCATCCTCCGCCTTGTACCAAGGGCCCCCAATTTAATAAACCATGCCTCTCTTGCATGATAGATAGACGCATCTCATGTGATCTTGTCATGTTCATAACATCGCATCTTTATTCCGGCCTCGACAGCCTACTATCTCGACAATTAATCAAAGATTTTCCTTCCTCGTGGGAGATGTAATTAACGCCATAGCCTTTATGGTATGACGGACTGCTGGTCCCGACCAAATCTCTCTCTCGCCCGACACGGGTCAGAATGAGCGCATAATAAACTCATCACTCACGTGACTGGCACGCCCGCGCAGTCAATCAGTCAATTAAACTACTAGTCAGTTAATTGGTTGATCGACACGTAAAATAAACCAAATAAACCTAAATAAATAAATAAATAATAAATAAATAATAAGGGCAAGATTCTCCCATCGCAAACAGCGGGTCACCATGACCTCTATGAGGTATGTGATGCTAATGTAATACAAGGTAAGTGCAACTCCAGCACTCAATCCTCTCTACTCTCTAGTCATCTCATCCTCGGTCAAGAATTTTTCTTTTCCTGTGCAAAAAACACTCGGGTCCTGATGTTTGACTTCCCCTCAAGATTCTCTCTCTCAACCATCGAGGAAGTCTCAGCTCCAACTGTCTGACACACAACGTTCTACCCCAAGTGCAAGGAGAAGAGGTTGGCCTCCACGCTCGGCTCAATCACTAGGCTGCGCTTTGATAGAGGAATAGACAAATGGAGGGATATCCCTCCAGGATTAGCATGTTCCTTCACTTAGTCTTATTTAGTTTGATAAGGTAATGTCTTATCCCGGTGGGACAAAGAGGTTAACTCCGATTTTATTCCAATTACTTTGACTTGAGCGAGGGATAAACATTGGGATAACTCGCTACAACGACTTAAATGCCCCTCTAATGACCTTGTTATTAATGATACTTCATATATATATATATATATTTAGCACCTCCTTCTTTTGTATTTTTCTTTAATGCCCCTCACTTTATGCCCAACTTAATTAATATATTTGGACAAATGATATACAATAAAGTTAATAACCATTGACAATGTTCACTAGTCACAATTATTTATTTCAAAGAACATAATTTGATAAAATATGAAATTACAAATATATATATATATATATATATATATTGACGGGTAAATTTTCACACATAATTCCGAATGTGGGCGAAAAATATTTGTTCTGAAATTAATGATGGACTAAAGCATTGTACACAATTTTTCCTTAAAAGAAATTCTTACATACTATCTTTACATTTGGTAATTTAATAATTATAGACAAAATAGTCCCTCTACTTCATGCTAACTTAGTACCTTTTCGACCAAAGTATTGTGTACTACTTTTTCAGTTCTCCATTACGCGGGATCACATATTTCTCCCCGCTTTCGTGACATAGTTAGCGAACTCGCAATGTGTTGTTAAATTACATACGACATGTACTTGAAAGTGTAATTTTTTTAAAAATATTATTTACCAATCTTGTGAAATTTTATGATTTACAATAAGAATGTTACTATATATTCTTACACATGAACATATATTTATACCTTCAAAAAAACTTACTGTTGTCTCTTCCCATTCAAAAAAAAACTAGCGTATAAAAAATAAGTCATATAACTGCAATAAGAGTACAACATAGATTGCCACTATGTTAACATATATAGATGCATTTGAAATTGCTGCATTTGGACAACTACTTTACATAGTTGAGTGTATTTGATTTTAACAATGTATATATGTTACAATATATATATACATATTGCAAAATATATATTTACAGAGAGAGAGATTATGTCAAGAGAGACGCAAGATATGAAGCTATAGACAAGAGAATATCCACATTTAGGTCCTCTCATTCCAATTGGTGAGAGCAATTTCTATTGATTTTAATAATCCATACAATCAGCTATGCTGGCTAACACGTTACATCTAAATGTAATATCTTAAATTTAATACATTTTGTGTGAAGTCAAGAACATAGCTTTTACATTGGATGAAAAATGATCACAATCTTATGTAACAACATCAAGGCAATCACCAGGGTACGGTTTATCAAACTCCACATATTTCAAACGGCATGGAACCTCTGTGCAAGACCGAGTAATACTATTCTACTGCCACAGTACATCGCTAGGCCGTCGCACATATGCTATGCATCGCTTGCATCACCGGTGCTCTATACTGTAAAATAAATGAAATGTCAATATATTATCATTTTTGCTATTAAATGCTCCTATAATATCACATGGACAAATTAGATCTATGTAAAATTCCCAAACAAATGAAATTACATTATCTCATGGCGTAGAACAGTTTCTTGTTTTCCTGTTTACTTGACAATTTAAATGGTGAACCTTCATTTGAAATTTCCCCTGTAAAAGAAATCCATGTACGCACAGATAACACAGAAGCAATCTTTCCAATATGAAATAGATGAGTAGTAGATGAAATAGAATGAAATCCACAAATGATGAATATGTCGGGGAGGTGATTCACATACATGTGTTCATATGAAAGATGAGGAGTAGATGAAATAGAATGACATTAACAAACTTTAAACACTCTTTCCAATATCAAAAGATGAGGAATTAATTAGAGAATGTCAAGTACCTAAATTTTACAATAATTCATGATGCAGCGTGGTGGAAGAGGAAGGTGAGGTATATGGTTTGGGCTCAGGGAGGAATAAAATATTATCATCCATTCAAGTGGGGTTGCCACAACTGGACAGCCAACCATTGAACAATTATGTCATTGTCTCCCAAATCATCATTGCCCATACTCCAAGTGGATCATGACATGATGCCGCCATCGTCCATAAAACTCATATGAAGACAGCATGCATAAGTGAGGTGGGGTTGCACGACTGTGCCCTCCACCACCCACAATTGCCCCTGCTGTTCACACAGGTGAATGGGGGCAACAAACATGCTGAAACACACTGGAGTTGATGCACTCATTTTTTTGCTATGATACAAGAATAACAGTAGTCCACTTAACAAGATGGATAACCCTCGGTTGAGCGGGATACATTGACCTAACTAAAATGGTCGGACATATTACCTCTCTCGCATCCCCCTTGCATCGGTTCCTAGTCGCACCCTTCGTTCATCCCAACATGGCTGTAGCACCATATTAATGGAACAAGAAGCTATTTGACCCTTGTAATGCACTTATGATTCTCAAGGCAAAGTAAGAACAAGCATGTCACCTCTACAAATGAATGTTGCAAACATATGTCAAAGACAGCCAATGACCTCTAACTGATGACACTGATGAATGGCCTAGGTATGTTCTGTCTCCATCCCAAGTTTATATGTTCAAAGAATGAGCATCACGATCTAAAAAGGGAAGGATGGAACAGCTATAAGATAACTAGTAATGAGGAGAAGCAAAGGAGAAGTATAGTTTGAATCATTTCAAAAAGATAGCACAGACTAGAACCCTCACCATGGTAGCTTTGCCGAAACGGTTACTTGGTGATATGACAGTGGTAAACTGTGACCCTGGGGTAATTGGGAAGGCCATTTGATGCCATGAAATCAGTTGGCATTCCCTGCATTCACAGCATACCATACTAGTTTATATCTTCTGACTACAACAACATATAGGGAAATAAAAATAATCTTCAAAAATTTCAGTAGCATGCTAGCACAGTTTTGCATCCCGTAGCTGAAGACCTGCAGTAGGGGGCTATAAGTTAGTGAAAAATGAAAATTTTCAGACCAATAGAATGTTTTACAACCCTTTTTTCTCTCTACATTGACAATGCCAGGTAGCCACAGGAATGTTGGGTCTGGAAGCCTGTAAATATGGCCTTGTTAAATCATAGCCGCAGGTAACTATTTTATCTTTGTTAACTCATGCCAATAAAATATTCAACTGCATGCCTGTATTTTGAGAATGTAGACTGTCATGAAGGAGTAGGAACATGCATGTCAGTGATATCATTACATAGCACAAAAAAACTGAATTGATTCAAATAATCAAAAGAAATGAACAAATATTGAAATTCACCATGGTAAATCCTTACATTGCAAAGTAACCATATCAGTACATTACATTACAGAAGCAATCTTTTAATTTGAGGGTAGTAACAGCACAAAACTTACCATATCAACACAATGAACAAATATATATAAATCCCTGAAGCAGTCTGTTCCCACAACATGTTTATATTAAACAGTATATAGAAGTCATATTAAACAGTATACACAAGTAACAGCATGCGTGATTTCGTATACAGAAGTTCCATTTCATCTTTATATTAAACAGAACATAGAAGTCATATTAGGTCTAATATCCCAAGCATATGCCAAGCACCATTTCATCTTTATATTAAAGAGTATACAGAAGTCATATTGTAACTGTGCTAGAGCGCCAATAAACACAAATGGGTAAATTGGTATTGCATTGTGTTTGTCGAGTGAGGTATAAGTAAATGAAATAGAATGACATTAACAAATGATGAAACACAGAAGAGGTGATTCACATACCTGAATTAATCAGAGAATGTCACGTACCTGATTTTTACAGTAATCCATGATGCGGCGTAGTGGAAGAGGAAGGTGAGGTATATGGTTTGGGCTCAGGGAGGAATAAAATATTATCATCCATTCAAGTGGGGTTGCCACAACTGGATAGCCAACCATTGAACAATTATGTCATTGTCTCCCAAATCATCATTGCCCATACTCCAGGTGGATCATGACGTGATGCCGCCATCGTCCATAAAACCCATATGAAGACAGCATGCATAAGTGAGGTGGGCTTGCTCGCCTGTGCCTTCCACCACCCACAATTGCCCCTGCTGTTCACATAGGTGAATGGGGGCAACAAACACGCTGAAACACACTGGAGTTGATGCACAGCAAACCTGCAAATATACACTGGGCATGCGTACTTACTTTAAAACACTAAATCCTATATGAGGCAAGTATTTAAAATTTGAGAGCAACATTAGCGACTAATGAAATGGCCAGGTTCAATACAAACATAAACATAGTCAAGATACATGTTCTTAATATAGTCTGTTACTGTCTGAAATTTGTCAACAAAATCTTAATTCTGGAGCCATAAATGGGTAGCAATGGTGTCCCTTAACACTCCACCCTCGTGGACGTCACGAGATGCCACGGCTGCAGTGAGATCGACATCTACATCCCCTGTGTCATTTTCGACAATCGGAGCATGCAAAAAGTAGTAATCTTCACCATGTTCTCGACGAATGAAGTTGTGTACGACACAGTAGGCAACTACCATGAGTATTTGAGTTCGAAAAGGATACATGTTCCCTTTCTTTAAAGTTGCAAACCGCATCTTCAAAACCCCAAATGCTAGTTCTAGTACATTTCTTAATTGGGCATGGCGGTGATTAAACTTGTCTCGTAAGCTACGATATGTTGAATTACCACGGCCCTGGAACTGGGCTATATGATATCACTCATTCCTGTACGGTGCAATAAAACTCCCAATATTTGCGTAACCTAGATCACCCAGGTAGTATTTGCCTGCAGGGAAGCAATAGTCGGCGAAGTAGAATGAATAGAGAATATTGAAAAATGTTACCTTAAGTTGTACGAGTGAAGTTACCTGGAGGCACCCTAAATCAACCATGCTCTATTGCATGCCTCAAGATCTTTATTTGGTCACCAGCCGAACCTTCCCACCCCACAGAAAGGTATTGGAATTGTAAATCAAACGAGACAACTGCCATGACATTTTGTGTGACTTGTTGTTTGCGATTCTGATAGCGTGGGTGCTTCGATCGCACTACATTCGCGGGTATGTGGGTACCATCAATTGCCCCGATAGCATCCTACACAACCACTATCAAGTGCTTCAGTATTGAAAAATATAATATCGTGAATAAGAATGGCGATGCACATGAGTAATTTCCAATAACAGCAATAATGTAGTGTCCAGTATAGTACCTTGAAGAACGGGTAGAATTTGTTCTAGTGTCGTATGAACGGGTGGACGTCATCACCTACTGTAGGGAATTTAATGTAGGTGTGTCTAAGTTCCACAAGCGCCCTCGTCACAGTGTTAACATAAAAGTTTATAGTTTGCGATGAATGTTGGAAATGCTCACACAAGGCTCCTGTTGCCACACCATGACCCACATAGCATATAAGAACATACCTAACTTTTCATTGGCAGTAACGGACCGATTATCTTTGATTAAACCCCTTTCTAGTAGAACATCCCGTAAGCATGCAAACATCGCAGGGTTAAGCCTGAACACATTATAACATCGTCTTTCATGACCAGCAAGAATATTGTGGATCCAAGCATGCCGACCATATCATGAGGTATGCATGGACCTCCTTATCATTTCTAGAACCTCATCTTCGGAATCTTCTCCCATTAAATCATTGTATGTTATCGAACCAACTATGTGGAACACCTCATTCTCCTCCAATAGAATGTCCCTAATCAACGTTGATTCATTTACATGGGGTACTATAATTACACAAAGGTCAATGTTAGGAAATGCTACACCTTAGTCACATAAGTTTGCATGACATACATTGATTGATGATTGATAATACTACAAAGGCATGATTGGAATGAAATCCATAAGTCAAGATACATATACAGTCATAGAGTAACAGCCCACGTCTACATAATTGACCAACTTTAGCGGCCTCGCAATATGATAACAAGCATCCCCAGCAATACAAAAAGAACACAGATTAGGATAATAAGCAAAAGCAATATGATGGCCAGATTTTGGAATGAAACAAGGGTAGGCGTCTGTTGCATTAGGGTTGGCACATTAACGTCTTCATGTCCACCCCTGATGAATGGCCTCGCATGCGTCGATTGCCCTCCATGAGGCATGGCATTTACAGGCATTTGACCTCTCAATGCCTCCTCAGCCTCTTCAATGGACCTGAATCCCTTATACGTAGCCCCGGGGTATCCGTTGACTTGTGCATAACACTCTCCCCAAGTGTAGTACAATCTTGGAGAGCGCCCAACCCACACGACGTAACACTTAAAGTTCCCCATTACCAAACTCCTTGCTTCCCTGTAATAGGACAAAATCAAGCAATAGACACATTTTTGAAATGAGTTAACAATGATTACAACAACTTCAAAGAAATACGACATCATACAAATAGTTAAATTAGAGTTTGGTACAACACCATAAAGGATACATCAGAGTTTTTAGAAGTACAACACAATAAACGATACAACATCAGAGCTTTAAGTAGTACAACACTATCAATAGCAATAACCACGTACTCCAATTCATAACACCATCAATAACTAGCACCACCTCACTGATCTTCATAGAAGATCCACCCCAACTTGTCTTCATCATCGAGGGCCATGAAAATTGCTCTAAAATCTGCGTCTTTGAATGACTTGGCTGCCCCGTACAACATGTCATGGGTGAAGCCAGGAAGACTCTTCAGCTTCTGTAAACACATCTTAATTTAGCATAGATCGTCAATCGTGCCTACCGAAGAGGATGAAGGAATGCTATGGCTCTTGTGGAATTGAAGCATTTCGTCATTCAGTGAACATAGCCTTTCCAATGCGTCTATAGTTCCATCCATATTTTTGTTGCCCTTTTGCCGCGTTCTCCTATAAGCAGGGGTCCCAGAACACCTTACCTTATTTTGGGAGGATGCCTCATCTTCGGTGGGACGCTTAGCGGGGGGTGAAGGAGTATACTCTCCAGTCCCACTCGAGAACTGTTGAGAAGGTAATCGGGACTGCAATGTATGCTGTCGTTCGGCCTCTGTTCGAGATATTCCCTCATGTTGTGTACGACATTGTGACGGGGGCATAAAGAAAGGGTTGAAATCTTGCTCAACATCTATAGGAGGTGCATGTCCACTACCACCCAGGGGACCGTTGAAGTCTGGTGGCTCCAATTCGAATTCCAGGTGCCTTGTTGCGGCAGAGATGTCTCATCGTCACCTACTGACCTTCGATCATCCAAATCAACGACAGGAGCATTAGTGTTGAATACAAGACTTCCTCGCGACATTATCTTCCCACACAATATGTCCATTTGCTCTTTGCACTCGAAAGGCTTCCCCAATAAGGTCTTGTACTCAGTGTTAGTCTGAATTTGGAGGAGATGATAACACTTATTAGGTGAATTCGACCTAACTTGTATAAATTCTAGTGTTGTCAAATGAAATTGAACATACCGCTATTGCCTCAGCCCAAGCACCCTCATCAGGAGGCATGGGAAGTTTCTTGTCATCGTCCCAACCCCAGCCAATACGACTAAGCAATTGTTCAAGTAAGTGATATCTTTTTTTCAAGTTCTTCCACCTGTTCATTAAATTACACTTGTCTAAAATTCGATTTGTCGCCTCATTGAATGGGCGGACGATTTCATTCCACACATGTGATTTGAAATGGCCTTGTTGACACATGTTCTTGTGATATTCATCCACCAAAAGATTGCACAAAACTGTGTCTGAATGTCCACTCAAGTTGCACACACGACTCTTGCCCTTCTATCCGTAACATATTTATCTAACAAAAGTAGAGAAGATAATATAAGAAGACAATGACAATAACGACCAAATAGTTTCATTTAGGAGTACAATAAAAGCGGTATTCAAATGAAATCACATATTCAAGCAAATTATGAAGGTCGTTGGCCAATAATGAGACATGCTTAAAAATTCACACTCCAAGATTGTCTCACGTACGGAATGTAGAATGAATAAGTTCATACGAGGGCAATGTCCTTCCCTTAAATCACATAACGAGCGGATTAAACTGCAAGAAATTTACAGCAAGGGGTTAGGGCACACCATGTGAAAGCATTACAAACGTCGTTTTATGGTCATGCTCTTACACACCTCGTTATAGTCCTCCCATGATAGATCGCTACCAAGTAGTTGCTTAGAGTCTTTGTCTCATATGAAAGCCCCACTTACAATTAGTTCTTGAGTTATGACATGGAATGTCTTATAGAAGCCTAGTCTATGCTTCAAGTGAGAGACAGAAAAGTTTGTGCCACACTGTTCGTTGAACGACTTCTGCAGAATGTCCCATGCATAAGACGGGCTAAAATCACCCTGAACCAACTCTTGTACAAGAAGGTCAAGGAATACAGTATCCATTTTCGACGTCCATAGGCCACCTATTCCGAAACACAACATAATGGGGTGAGTCTGCTCACCATTGATAAGTCATCCATCTGTTACATATAGTAAAACAATAGGCTACTAATATTTCTTACAAGTTAAACTGTACTTTCATTATTTGCCATTTCTTATGTTCATAGAGTGTTTCATTGCTCTGCTACTTTTCTTTAGCCAAACTAATTTCTTAATTTCCATGGATTGCAGTATGTGATGTATATCAATATAATGTCATGATTTGTCATGGTCTTTTTACTGATGTTCATTGATATCATGTACATCAAATATAGCATATAAATGAGGGCCGCCATAACTATAAATGTTATAAGAAGAATGCATGAAGGAAAGAACAAGAATGAACATCGGATAAGAGAAATAAGATGGTTTATGCATTGGTTAAATGAAATAATTTTTGTATGATGAGAACATCATTACAGGTGTAATGTTATTTGCCATGAGAAATTAAGGATACAATATAACACATAATGAACCCATGACCATAAGTAAATGAGGAGATCCACAATATATATATTTTGAAATAATAAATAATGTCAGCAATTGTATATATATGCTCTTGTAAGATAAATGAAACAATAGAGCATGTCAAGTACCTATTTAAATGAAAATTAAATGGCACAATAACAGCACAAATTATATGTCAATTGCAGATTAAATTTCTTCATAAGCGGATGACAATTACAAAAGGGAGAGAAGTGAGAACATACCAGACTGTGACATCATGTTGTCCAAATGTGGGGAGGAGACAGAGTCCTCTAAATCTGGATAGACAAAAATCATAGAACAATAAGTTTATTTCATGTAATCTGAATCGTACAATTGAGATTTAGAGATAAGAAGAATCATTAAAATGCATATGCATACAACATTGGACCTGAAGTTCTAATTTATTGAGTCTCTTCGGACACTTCCAAACTTTCTGATATGAAAAGAGATTTTCAGAAAGTATTTATTCATCGGGATAGTTCTTGAATGAACTGGAGACATATTAGTAAATAGAGAAGATGGAAAATCAGGGGAGAAGACAGAGTGCTTTAAATCTGGATAGACAAAAGTCATATAACAGTAAGTTTATTTTAGGAATTCTGAAAAATACAGTTGAGATTTTAGAGATAAGAAGAATGAAAAAGTTCATCCAAAACTCATTAGTAACAACCAGTCAGCATGTTATAAAAGGGAGAAGCATTCATCATAATGTTCTATTGGCCAATGATATAATACAACAGTTGCGTAGTTAAACAAAAGGCAAGTTCAGTTGCATGCAGGTAGACCTCAGAAATGCTTTTGACTCTATTAATAAAAACTATTTATACTATCTGATGAAACAAATGGGTTTTCTCATCACCTGAATTGTTGGATACCAATCTGTGTAGATAGCCCTGCATTTTCAGTGTTAGCGAATGGCGCACCACAAGGTTTTTTCAACAGCTATAGGAGATCAGATAAGGAGACCCTTTATCACCCTAGTATGTCAGCCCTAAATCTAAACTCTGATATGAAAGGATTCTGAGAAACTATGATATGATAGTATGTCAGCCCTATTGGACAGGGTATTCTTGATGCTATTTCCCGAACTCGCAAGTCAAAATCCGTTAAATACGATATGAGTCACCCAAGTGGAGGCAGCCGAACCTGAGTCTGCAAACCAAGTTAATGGTAGGTACATTTCTCATAGGTGTCGAAGTTATCAAAATGTGAGGATTTTCATAACAAGGACTCCACACAGATGGAACTCTTCACCCGGGACTCACAAAGATCTTTTGTTAAGTTTTCTTACACATTGTCTTGATCTCATAAGAAGCATATAAAGAAGTGCATATCGGAGCAGTAGTACCATTGAAGAACTCAATTAGGAAGGGAAATGCCAAAAAATCTCATTCTAACCGGTCGGAAATTGAAGAACTCAATTTATCTCCCATTGCTGGTAGCCAAAAAAATGTGACATAAATTACACAATAATAACAACAGAGAATAGGAAGGGGGAATAGTATACAAGCAAATTTTAAAAGCAGGCCTATCATAAATCACGGAGACCAAAGATGGAATCGTATGCTACCGTAACGAAGGAGGCGGAAGAACATGCCCACAGCAGCCCTACTTATGGAGAGGGGATGGTGCTCGAAGTCCACCAGCCCCCTGTTGCTCAGACGGGATGGGACGGAAACTAGGCCTGACCTAGGGTTTCAGGGATGGGACGGAAACCGTGCGAAAGGACGACCCGTGAGTTAGGATTTCCACATGCCGTTCGCATCTCCAGAGGGCGACGGAAAGGTTAACCCGTGAGCTAGGATTTCCACATGCCTACCTGACGTCGGGACAAGACGATGAACCATTCCGTGAAGGCGAGAGGAGAATGACGCTGGGTGCCTACCTCAGGCCGTCAGGTCGAAGGCAAGAGGAGGAAGACGCGGGCGACATACCTGAGGTCGAGAGGTAGAAGTCCATGGCAGATGCGTGAGAAGGAGAGGGGGACGGGGGATGCTGCTGCGCGAGGCGAGGTCGGGACGAAGACGAACCGAGGACAGGAGCGCTGCACGATGTCTGGTGGAGAGGACAGGACGCTGCGCGTTGGGACGAACGAAGGGTAGAATAGGAACCGATACGAGAGGGATGCGACCGGGGTAATCTGTCCGACCGAAATAGGTGGTGCAATGTATACCGCTCAACCGAGGGATATCCAGCCTGTTAAGTGGGCTACTATTATTCTTGTATTAAAGTAAAAAAAAAAGTTAAAATGTTACTTATCCCTGAGTTAAACGAGGGGTATCCCTCTATCAAAGCGCAGCCGAAGTCCCGCTCACTAACGCTGTCGTGCTCAATCCCTCACTATAAATTCAAGGGCACGCAATAATATTCTACGATGTCTAAGTGTTATGTCAAAATAAGCATTCGTGCACACATGGACGGGTACGTGCCGTGTGTTCTTTTTTTATAATTTTTGCATAGCCTTGAAAAATGAGGAGAGAAGAAAAGATTCTCTTCAATTTGGCCTTTCCAGGAACATTTTGTGGGGGGTTTTGCCATGTGATATGTGATAGGGGCCCACATTCTCCCTTGTCGTAGATTTAACGTAGACATTAAAACACTGACCCCGATGGCTGACACCGTCGACGCAGATTGGTTCACTCCCGAGCATTCCATGGCCCCACGCACACACACCCACCCACCCCCGCCCACCAGATAAGAACGGCTGACCAATTGACCCCACCTAGAATTGGACAAGTCATTCATGGGAGGAATCTGCAACAAGAAACCATTTGGATTGATGTACAATTACTAAATTTTTTTAGATCCTGGAGTGATTGGTTATAGAATTAGGGGTTATCATCTTGTATACTGTAAAATCTTGTAAAAATACCATAACACACTAATCTAGCACATTTTTCTTATGGTTGAAGTATTTGTAAATTGTTGAGTTTCAGGTTCTTCTCAGCCCATGAAGCGCTGGTGTTTGTTACAAAATCCAATTGGAGGAGCACTTGAAGTTTAAAATTCCCCAGGAACTCAATAGCTTTAAGATCGGTGGCTTTTTAATTCAAATCAGGAGATTACGTCCTTTCCCAACGTAACAAATAGTATCCAGTGAAAATAGAATTTCTAATTTAGGTTTGTATCTATTTTTTTTAAAAAATTATAAAATCAGGCACTTCTTAGTAAAACAGATAACCTTGATTTTGGATGCTTGTTGTTTTACGTCGACGTAAGTGAAAGGAAGTGACTTCGGCACCTTGTTCAAACCAAAGAATGCAGAAATTTCAATTGTTTACATTAATCTGGACAATCTTTTATAACTTGACGCAATGTTAGGAATAATCTGTCATAGTGCCTAATTAATTTTTTATAATTTTTATATTATTATTAGAGATGAATTTGTAAAAAATTTATTCTTAAAAACATATTATCAAACATATCGTTGTGTTAATTCAAATAGTATATAAATGTCACTTAAATATGATTTTTTACAAATATTTGATGAAAAGAAATAATATGTCTGTAAATAAAAATAATATTTTTACACAATTCAGATTTATACAGTGATATGTCAGGTAATATATTTTCAAGAATATTTTTTTTATAAATTCTTATTTAAAAATAATTGTCATAAAAAAACCCTTAATTCTTTGTTTGTTTGAAATATTAATTTTGATATGGTATTAGTTTTTCATATTAATATTTGTAGAGTCTAAAATATCAATATTAATATGTATATATATGGAGCATCAAAGATTGAAGAGACATAATAAAATTAGAAATGGAGATAATATTATTTTTGGAGTCCGCATATGGAAGGGGAGGGATATTATTTTTAAACTCTCGTAATCAAGATTCAAGATTATACAATTTTTAAATTATATATTTAGACCATCTTAGATACTTGTAAGGGTGTTTGACAAAACAATCAACCTCACTTTGATATATGGTTAGTCCTGGATTAGTCATAGTTTAGTTTAGGTTTAATTATTCTTGAAGTCTAAATTATTTTGATACTTAAATCTGGACTAAATCGGGAGGATGAGTATTAAATCCGGAGTAATCTTGGACTTCGAAATTCACCTCCAGAGGTGGATTTAGAAAGGTTAACCCAACAATAAATGCGCAATAAATGCACTCTCTCTCTCTCTCTCTCAATATCTTACTTATAAATATTATTGGGTTAAGTCACTGACTATCAAACCACGATAGATTCAAACTAAGTTAGTCCACCTATTTATTTTCAAGTTAATACTCTTATTATTAAATCAAAAATAGGCTAACTATAGATTAACCTAAATAATTTAATTTAATCCAAATCCCCTACCAAAATGAGATTCAAAGAGTCCCCCTTGTTCTATGTTGACTGAGCACCATTATGGACGTTGTTGATCTATTCGGGGTTAACACGAAGGGATGAGATTAATTCTTGATGCTGGGAGTCGGTCAATAAGTTAGATTGGGATCTCTGATTGGCCAAATAACTTTCGAGCAATAAGAATAACATCACCCCATGTTGATGTATGGCCAATCAAATATTGGAGTCGGCACATTGGATTGGCGTGGAGGATGGGGACCGTTAATTAATTAAGAAAAATAGAAAAAGAAAAGATGATGGTGATGATGGTGAGAGGGAAATGCTGGATTTAACTTCGGCCGCGTGGCGGACAGCTGGTGGTTGACGTTGGCGTGGGGCGGGTTGTGGGCATCCACGACGTAACTCCTAATTCTTGGCGGAGGGAGTTCCTTTCACCAACCCACCCCCCACTAGTTAACGTGGCATTAAATGGTTGGTCCGGGATGCTCCCAACATGGGTATCTGAGATGCGGTGCTTGGGTGTGCCACGTCTCCTCCTTTTGTCTTTGTCCGGATCGCAACATTTGAGTTTGACTTCTCTCGTGGGAATTTCTTTTTTCGTATTAAGAATTTAAGATTAATTAGGATTGTATTACTACCCTTACAAATTAAAGTTTATTTATAGACACATACATTTTGTATTGGCAAAACACCCGAGTTTAATAGTCAGTGCCGTTGGCCCAAGAATTTATCAAATCGGGATGAGACGTTTTGAATCGTCCGTCCCGTCCCGTCTCAGTCATAGATCGGGATGACTGATCGGTGAAATATAATCGAGACGCTTTATATATTATTTTTTTTTAACAAATCATCTTTATAAATCAGTTGATTTATGATCTGATAGGTCCTAAACATATTTCTAACATATTTTTATTTGATTTTTTTGAAAAGTTATTTTTAAAAACAACGTTTAAAATTGTGCGTGAGATAAGATTCAAACTGAGGATATCTATTAAAATCGCACATCAACTAATTAATTGGGATATAAAATCATTTGAATTATTTTATTCCGTAATAGATATATATATATAATATATTTTTTTATCTTAATATGTAACAGTATCAACTTGTATCGTCCCGTCTCAGATCGTGACCGAGACGATCAATTCGATCGAGACGATAAATCATGATTGACCCTTCTTCTTCAAATCTATCTGCAGTCCAACTTTAAAAATGGGCGATACAAGACAATTTCGGAGGACTGTGGATGAAATCTGGCATGCCATCTAATGTAAGGTATTTGTTCTGATTGTTAGCCAAAGAGTGAGCGTCTGAAGGTAAATGAGGTGAAATTATAAGGATACGTGTGAGTAGATACGTATTTCTTGAAATTAATTTTATTATCATATGTTTGACAAGGTTAATTATGTAATTTTACAATTAACAAGATAATATATATATATATATATATATATATATATATATATATATATATATATATGAATAGGTCTGACAATTATAATTCGAATCAAATTTAAATTCATATTCATTTGATCAGATAATTATTCGAATAAAATATCTGACGGATATTTTAATCGGATAATCTGATTATCAATCGGATATGAATTCAAATTTTAGGAAATCTGTGTTAGATATTATCCGACGAAATATAAATTCTTAGATAAATATTTAAAAATTTACATATTCTATATATAATTAACTCAAATCTTAATACGTTGTTTGATTGTTCTTTTTTATCTTTTTTTTGTCTCAAAATATAATTTAGAATAATAACTCAACCTACACTCATTTGGTAAGTCATCTTCTATTTTTTAAGATGAAATATAATCTTTTGATAATCTCTCTCAAAATAAAAATAACTTTCACTCTTTCTTTTTTGGAGAAAATAACTAACGACACTGTATCACGACTTGCACGACTCACCTCCAAGTAAACTTGATAATTATCTGCTTAAAATTCAGACCATATATATATATATATATATATATATATATGACAACGTTATTATTTTTTCCTTCCGGTCCCTTCCATTTAAACAGCATAAAACCTTGCAAACATCTCTCTCTCTCTCTACCGTTTTTTCTTCCAGTTAAACACTGCGTGTGTGTTCTCCGGAGATAGTTTTGTGGAAATGAATAGTTTTAATATATTATCACACAATGTGCCATATATGACTTGAAAAGGCTGGTTGGTAACATAGGTTAATCAGAGAAAGATTTTCACCTTTGATCTTGAGCTTCTCCAACTTTTATTAATCCTAAGTACTAAATAGCTAGCGATAGACAGGATAAAAGCTGTCATGAGAAATTAACAATGGCAGTTACAGTGTTGTATTTTTTTACCATCTCGAACCACCCCATTTAATTATCACTTTTATCTCAACCGTCTGATCATGAGATGGAATGACCGAGATGAGTCAATTTATAGCTCAACTTCCATGTTTTCAAACTCAAAAACACTAAATTGTAATTTGAAGATGTGCAATCTAAGTTCATGTTCTTTCACTATTCAATTTTCAAATTACATGGTGAGAAAAGAGTACTGTGATAAATGGATCAACTAAAAATATGGCATCAGAACACATGTCTCTGGACTAAAATGTGAGGTACGGCACGTCAGGTAATGGTAAACATGATGGGCTTCGAATATTTCAAACATCCACCGGATTTGGTGGATGAAAATATATTCACATCTAGAGTGGAATATTATTGCTTAGAATTTGGGGTGCTTATTCTAGAAAACCCTTACGAATGAAATGAGTTGATAAAGAAGACAAGTTCCCGCAACGTATTCCAGTAACTCTTTTAAGGCCCGATTTATTTCAACGATAGGATAGTACGAATGCGTTACCCAACGACAGAGAGTGCGTGAGTTTCACGCACCTCTCTCACACACATTCAACTTCCCCGGGATCGGATAGCGCATTCGACATTCTGAGATCGAACACATTATCTTATCCCGAAAATAAAGAAGACTTAATAGAAATTAACGTTCTAAAGGTATGTAGAAAATAATTTTTTTCGCAGGTAACTAGTTAAGCGTGCCAACTTTTCAAATTTCAACCCAGTTTCCACGCAAAAATTAGATATATTATCCCTAATAAATTTCTTTAACTTAATAATTGTATTAAACGTTGACAATGCATGGGACATGCTAGTAGCATGTAAACTCACAAAGTCCAATGTGACTCAAATTAGGTTTGATTCGACATTTAAACCTAGAAGTTTAGGGCGCCTTTGTTAATCGGGTGTAGTTAGCGTGCTCGACCTCGGGAGATCGAGTGCGTTAACTGACCTCAATTAACGTAACTAGGTGGGAGGAGAGAGTGGGGCCCACCTCTCTCTCTCTCTCATCTACGGGTTACCCTAATCTAATGTCAAAAGTGCCCTTAAAGTTTAGTTGGGATTGGACTTGGGCAGGAGGATTGATGGAGATTCCCGTTGTTCACCTTCTCTATGTACACTTAGGAACACAATATACCATATTTTAATGCATACTATGTTTACTTGAAGGTATTGTTTGCTTTGATGTAATTATTTTACTTTTAAATCGCCAATTTTTATTTTAAATTTAGACCATTTTTAAATCTGAGAATATTTTGTTTGGAGCACTATAAAATAAAATATGATATTTTGTTGATTTGTGCAATTTCAACGTATTTTTTCTCTGATTATTTTTGATTTTTGGTGGATATGGAACGTAAATCAAGATAAAAAATCTCAGTATCATATCAGCCAATATAATCATGTTTACACTATTTTATACTCAAGCAAACAATTGAAAAACACTATAAACAACATAGTTATAAAATTTTACAATGTTTTTACGATGAAAGAAGCCCTTAGCATTTGACATTCTCATAATTAGGTGGCCCTCTTTAATAATCTCATTTATAGATAAAAAATAGTTAACGACACTTACAATATGTGTCATTGATACTTGAGAAGGGTAAAATTCGCCCAAGTCTAGCACAACCCGATATCGCCAGGTCCAATGCGGCCTGATTCGATCGAGCCTGCGAAGGACCGCCAGCCCACATGTAAAATTACTACGCGCAGGATCCGGATGCCGCAAAATTTGCCAACAGACGAGCGTCGCCACTGTCATCACAAGGCTTTCCCCAACACGAATTGCATTACACCAACGCTATCGAGATTCTCGCCACGAAGCTTCCTTTCCAGGAGCGGGCAAGCGCACAACAGGTAACCCTCACAATCAAGGAAATATCACTCCGCAATCTACGTCATTTCCTAGCCAAGGAACAACCAGCACCACCGAGGCCTATATAAATAGGTCTCCACCGAACCCAGAAGGGAGGGAAGAACACCGATAGAGGCACCCCGCTAGGCATAGTCTTGCAAAGACACACACACACGCACACACAGAGAGAGAGAGAGAGGCATCTTCGTGCTAGTTGAGCTCTACGCGAAAGAGGAAGGAGGAGGGACTGCGACACAACTACACAAATAGAGACACAGAGAGAGAGTGGGACAAAACCCGTTCTTCAACATGATCTTCGTGCTAGTTGAGCTCTACACCAAGAAGGAAGGAGGAGGGACTGCGACACAACTACACAGACAGAGACACATAGAGAGAGTGGGACAAAACCCGTTCTTCAATGGGACAATACCTCTACTGGTTGAGCGAAGATGCACACTCCTCTACGATTGAACGAGACGGCACTCCTCTTCCAAAAAGAGAGCCCTTTTACAAGGACAAAACCCCACCTCTACTCTGGGGATAATACCTCTTGGGACATCAAAAGGTTTATCTCGCATCTACACTTTTTGGCGCTGTCTGTGGGAATCGAGCGAGAAGCCATGGCACCCAGAGGAACTATCGCAACACTAGAAACCGCCACGGAGCCCCGGCTTCCCAATAAGCTTCCCAGGAAGCATCCTCTTCCACTCATCCGCCCCGCAGCACGGATCCACTCAACCCCGCCGCGAATGAACTGGCGGAGATGTGCCGCCAGATCCAGGAGTTGACAAAGGTGTGCCAAGGCCTACTCAATCGACAAGCGGAGCAGGATAATGCTCCGACGAGGCTCCCCCAGAACAGAGGTAAGCCCACCGTGGCGGAGTCTCGCCAGGTGCGTGATCATTCCTACGTCTCTACCGCCCATTCTCGACCCCCGCACGGCCGACCGTCGCAGCGTCCCGCCAACCCTGTGCACTCCAACCCAGAGATGGCGCAGTGCTTATGACATTATGAGGAGGTCGAGCATGATCTCTAGGGCAAGGTTCGCTACTTGGATGATATCCTGCAGGCAGCAAGGACCAGGGGCTCATCGACGATGACTCTGACTTCCACGCCCCATTCTCCGAGGAGATCATGGAGTTGTCGATTCTCCCCAAGTTTCAGTTGCCGACGTTCATCTCGTACGGCGGCACTACCAACCCTGCCGACCACATACAGAGCTTTGAGTCCAACCTGGCATTCCATTGAGCATCAAATGTTGTGAAGTGCTTGACGTTCATCACAACCCTATGGCAGAATGATCGGACATGATTCGAGTCATTGCCCACCGGGGCCATCACTTCCTTCCAGCAGTTGAAGAATGTTGTGCCCTGTGATTTTGATGATGTCAAAACTATGACTCATTTATGAGTTGTTCATGTTTTTGATGATGTTATGCATTTGATGAGGTTTTGCATGAGAATGCTTGAAAAATAGATTTGAAGAACTATTTGGAGTCGACTCTGTCTATTGTGGAGTCGACGCTGCCAAGCATTCAAAGCGAAGGCCAACAATGCAGTCAAATGGACAACAAGCTGAAAACATGAAGAAATAAGGCAGCAGAGTCGACACCATACTGTGATGGAGTCGATGCAAGAGTTTGCCAGAAGTCTATGCCAGCAGAAGCAAGAAGTCAAGCAACCCAATCAACACAGTCAGTCAAGTCCAGCAGTTCAACATGCCAGCAGAAGCAAGAAGCCAAGCAACAAAGTCAACGCAGCCAAGTCCCAAGACAATGCACTAGAAGCACAAGCTCAATAGTTGTCAACGCCAGTTCACAAGAAGGGGTCGATGCAGGTTCAGCTAGAGTCGACGTAGTCAACCCCAGCCAGTGAGGCGCATGAGGACTGATGCTGGTCACAAATACTTCATATGGGTGACAAAAGATTATTAAGGGTGACAATTGGGTCACAGGGGCGAAAAATGGCTCACACGGTTGATACGGGTGAAAAATGGTCACAAGGGAGACAAATGTTGACTATCGGTGACAAATGAGCCTTAACGGTGTAGAATACACACACAGCGGTGACAAATAGCGCTCAAAGGTGAAAAATAGAAGCTAACGGTGACAAATAGATAAGGCGATGGCTCAAGGCAACAGGAAAAATATCAAAGGCGACGGCTCATACGGTTAAGGGTGACAAATGGATAAGTAAGGTAGACAAATAGACGTTAAGGTTGTAAAATAGCTAGTAAGGCTGACAAATAGCGTGAAAGGTTGATTTTCAGAAATCTTGTGTCTGTCACACGCCCAAGTTCGAAGGCCAATGATTTGGCACCTGATCCAAGGTTACCTGACAGAATAATATTCTCTCTCCTGACACGTGGACAAATGAGAAAAAGGTAAAATGAGTTTATCTTATCTTGAAGAATATTGGAGCTTTGCTCTATATAATAGAGTCTTCTTCCTCTGGAGAAGGGTGCTGTATATACTATTCAGAAGAAGGGGCTGAGAGAATTATCAAAGAGAAGAGCGAGCAGTTTAGTTTGAAGAAAATCTGAGAGAGCCTATGAGAAGAAGAAGAGAAAAGAGAAAGAGAGAAAGAGAGCCCAGATTCAGAAGTTCCTGAGATGAGAGTTTGAGTGCAGCCGGAGCTATATTCAAGATCTGACCATGTTTTGGCCTCTGGATCAGATCCAAGCCATTCTGCTCCTTTGGAGCTATATCTTTTTCTGATTTATTTCATCGTTTTGTTTTGTTATATTTTCATTTCCTTTGGTTACTGCCGATACTCTGTTTGGAGGTCGAGTTAAGCTGTGTATCAGCGGTTTGGGGCTGAGTTCCCCGTCAAACTGTTAGTCAGCGGTTAAGCAAGCTGTGAGGCACAACGGTTAAGTAAGCTGTGAGGCTCAGCGGGTTGTAAGGGATTTATTCCCTCGAAGCTATGGATCAGCGATTCAAGCTGTGAGTCAACGCAATCCTCACTCGGGTTGAGTGGGGGGTGGAGGTAGGTCTATGAGTAGCAGACCGAATCACCTAAAAATTGTGGTGGGGTGTGATTGTCTTATGTGATTGTTCATTTTCTTCTACCTCACTTCACAGGGTAGGTTGTGTGTTAATTTCACTTCATTGTTTGGAACTAGTTCAGTCGCTAAGTGTTTGATATTGTGTCTGATTGAAGCATCAACTATCAACTTGAATTTTGAATTGTTGTTCACGATTGATATAAGTTGATCAGTTCTGTACTGACTCACTGCTAGACCTTTGAGAAAATTTATGTCTGAACTATTAATTGGTTCGAACCTTAGTTATCTGCATTTATCTTCAGTCCAATTCCATTTAAATTGAGTGGGTGTGGTTTTGATTTGAGAATAATTTTTTATAAAGGGATCTATTCCCCCCCTCTAGATCATGTCTTGCACCTAACATTTGGTATCATAGCTAAGTTTCTGATTTATCAGATTCAACAATCTGTGGAGAGAATCCTGCATTGGTGCGTTTATAATCATGGATTATTGTCGTGAATAGAGTTCAATGGTTTATCCGCCTGTTTTTGATGGTTCCAACTTCAGTGAATGGCTAGGTGGCCTGTGTATTTTCATAAACTCTATTGATCCAAAACTGTGGAATCTCATTGAACATGGTCCATATGTTTTGCCTCGAGATGAAATTAAATGGTCCAATGAGGTCAAATTTAAGGACCGTAATAACATCATAGTTCTAAATATTTTGAAGGCTACAGTTGATGCTGACATGTTTCCTTTTGTCTCCAGCTGCAAGTCTGAAAAAGAAATTTGGGATAAGGTGATTGCCATCCACAAAGAAGATGAGGACGAATGTTTGATGGCCAATAGAAGTGATCAACAGAATGAGACAACTTCTCAGGTAAGCTCCGAATTTGAAGGAATTTTATTTGATGAATTGATGAATCATTATGAAGAATTGTCAGATAGATATAGGAAAATAAAGTCTGAAAATAGAAAACTGAAAAAGAAAATTGAAAATACATGCTATGATAGTTCTTCATGTAATAAGTGCTCTGAGCTACAAGAACTAAATAAAACCCTCCAGTCTGATGTTGAAAAATTTAAAGAATTGAATAGTGCTATGTCTGAAAGATTGATGACTTTAGAAAAAGGGAAATCTATATTTTTTTCCTTGAAACTCCATGCAACTTCTTGCATCTTCCAGAATTTGGATAAGAATTGTAGATTTGGGGGTGGAAGAGTCATCAAAGATTCTCTTACATCTTTCTTTCCACAGTTTCCATATGGCAATGCGAATCAAAATTCTTGCAAATTTGATTAACTCCCCTGAATTTTGAAATTGGGCTTGTAGAAGCTGAAATTCCTTGGTCAATCCAATGATCGGCCTTCTATGCAAATCAAACCTTAGTAAAATCTGTCCCCATACCCAGCTAGTATAAGTGCATCCAAAGAAGAGATGGTCTTGGGTGTCTCTTCCCTGATTGCAAAGAGGACATTTGCTAGGTAAATGAAAGCCCTTTTTTTGAAGGTTTTCAGAAGTGGGTAGTTTATCGATGATAGCTTGCCAAGCAAAGTGAGAAGCTATATTTGAAGTTGGGTTAGCCCAAACCCATTCGTAATAGGGGAAATTTTCTCCTTTCTGTCGAATCTCCTCCCAAATGTGACTAACCTTATTTATTTGGATATTATTCTTCCATAAGATTGCATCGGATTGACCATTATGGATTTGAACTTGCTGTATAATTTCCCATAGATCTGCCATTTCCCTTGAAAGTGCTGTTGGTAGCACCCACTATCCTCCTGAGATGAATGTAGCCACAGTTGCCTCCTTCGCCAGCTCCAGATCTTGTCTAATATGATCTCCAAACAGACATTGATGCTAGTTCCATTCAGCCAAGGATCAGTCCAAAGATTGGTGCCAAGTCCATTTGAAATGGAATAAGTTATGTGGCTTCGGATCCAATTCCTGGCTTGTAATATTCCCTTCCAAGCTGAGGAGTGGTATGACTTAATCTTGAAATCCCAAATGTTCCTATCTGCAAGATATTTTTCCTTCACCCATGAGTACCATAATGATTTCTTCTTCTGTAGAATATCCCATAGTAGTTTACACATGCATGCTTGATTCCATTCCTTCAATTTCTTTATACCTAAACCACCTTAAGATTTTGGTTTACAGATCTGATCCCATGAAACCATATGCACTGCTGATTTAGGAGATTGCCCTTGCTAATAGAAATTTCGAAGAATCCTTTCAACATCATCAATAAGTCCTGCTGGAAGTAGAAAAGTTACTGACCAGTAGGAAGAATAATAAGATAAGATAGATTTGATCAACTCTAATCTGCATGTTCTTGATAGCAGTCTATTCTTCCTAGCATCCAGTCTTCTCTTGATCTTTTCTATGATAAGATAGCAGTTATCCTTCTTAACAGATTTAGAGAGGAGGGGAAGACCAAGGTAAGGGACTGGAAGTTCACCTGCACATACTCTGAGCTGACTGATGACCTGTGCATGGTCTTGCACATAGCCTCCAATAAACACTTTACTCTTCTCAGAATTGAGAGACAGTCCTGACATACTTGCAAATTTTTTGAGCAAAGGGTTCACATGAGATAAAGTTTCAGGTTCATCTTTTAAGAATAATATCAGGTCATCTGCAAACACAGTGTGAGAAAATTGTAAACTGCCTACTGAAGGACTTCAGATAGTCTGCCTCTGAATTTCTTCTTCTATCAATGATGAAAATCCTTCCAAGATTATTGTGAACAGATAAGGAGACAAGGGATTGTTGTGTCCCTGTGATTTTGATGATAGCAAACACTATAAGTCATTTGAATGCATACAATTCTATTTGTGGTGCATATGAATGTTTCATTGAAAATCTTATCTGAATTATTGTTGCATTTAAATATGGCTGTGTGGTGTGTGCTTTGGTGCATTTCATTATTACTGATGCATTTCATAATTGATTGTTATCTGGATTGCTTGTTATCTGGATATCTTGATGTCAGTCTGTTCAATGGGTCGACCCCCCTTCCAGATGGGTCGACCCCCCAAGTCTATACAACGCCAATCTGTTCATGCATCATATCTCATGTCTACACACTGCATTTTAGGGAAAGTCTGCATATTGGTAGAGTCTGTACATTGCCTTCAAAGCCTTCCAAGTGTGTACATCGGTCTGTTGAAAACTCAAGTCTGTACAGCGCCCAGGTTCCTGCATTTCAGGCGAAGTCCATACATTGGGCCCTTCATCAAAGTCCATACAGTGCACTGTTCATCAAGTCCATACATTGCATAATGTTCGTCAAGTCAATACATTGCACTGTAGATGCATCGAAGGGAAGTATGCACATCGGACTGTTCATGAGAAGTCTATACATTGGAAGTGTGTACATTGTTCAGCTGCCTTGATCAAGTCTGTACAGCGAGCAGCGTTTATGTGTCTCAAGCCATTCTCCAAGTCTGTACATCATACTGTTGAAACCTCAAGTTTGTACACTGAGCAACGTCCTTGTGTTTCAAGCCATTCGCCAAGTCTATACAATGGCTTCGGCACGCCAAGTCTATACAATGGCTTTGGCACTCCAAGTCTGTACATCGCTTCAGGCACTCCTGTGCAAAGTCTATACATTGTATCTTTTACCTACGTTGCTCGAAACAAAGTCTATACACTGCTGGATGATCAAGTCTGAACATTGGCGGCTTTCCCTACGTTCTGGCCAAGTCTACACAACGCTTGGCTGACTTCTGTTTCAAGACTATACATTCGTTTCTAAGGCAAAGTCTACACATTGGCTCAGGGTCTTCAAGTATGTACAGAGTTCGCCTATACATTGTTCACTCAGCTTCTTCATGTCTATACAGAGTCTTCATCTTCTAAAATCTGTACATTGGAAGTGTGTACAGTGTTCAGTTACCTTTCTCCAAGTCTATACATCCGATTGCCTTTGCATTGCTCAAAGTATGTACAGCCAATGCACTCAAGTGAAGTCTATACATTGACTGTTCATTCATCCTTCGAAGTCTATACATCCATCAGTGAACCTTCAAAGTCTGAACCTCGATTCACTTCACTCAAGTCTATACATCCACAGTGGATCTTCAAAGTCTGAACATCCGTTCACTTCACTCAAGTCTATACATCCACAGTGGAACGCCAAGTCTGTACATTGGCCTCAAGCTTCACAAGTCTACACATTATCTTCGGCTTCAAAGTCTGTACAGTGGGTCAACCTACCAAGTCTATACATTGGACTTTGTTTCGCAAAGTCTATACATTGGACTGTGCTTCGCCAAGCCTATACATTGCGTTCGGCTCTGCAAGTCTGTACACTGGTCCTCAGATGTTCCAAGTCTATACATTGGCGTACTGTTCATGCATCAGTTATCAAAGTCTATACATCGCTGATTGGGCTAAAGTCTGTACAGTCGTTTGGAAAGTCTATACTTTGTGAAGTCTGCACATTGGCTTCTCATTTGCATCAGAGTCTATACACTGGTTCAAGCTGCAAGTCTATACATTGGCGATTGGGCATCCAAGTCTAGACATTGATTTACTATTCAAGCCTTGATTCGAAGTCTGTACATCCGATCGTCTCAGTCAGCGTCTCATGCTTTCAAGTATATACATTGGCATATGCATTCACATGTAAAGTCTATACAGCATCTGCGTCTCATTCAGCGTCTCTCTCAAGTCTATACAATGTTGCATTGCATATGAAGTCTATACAGCCTGTGGCTTGTTCATCAACTGAACGATCTTCAGCAGAGTATATACTCTTCAGAAGTTAAAGTCTGAACATCCTTCTGCGAAGCCTGTACACTCAGTTAACCTTCAAGCCTATACACTCGATTGTTAGGCCTTCAACCCTATACACTCGATTGTTAGGCCTTCAACCCTATACACTCGATTGTTAGCCTTAAGTCTATACACTCGACTGTTAAGTGTTCAAGTCTACACACTCTATCCTTCACATGAAGTCTGTACACTCGTTTGATAACCTTCAAAGTCTATACACTCAAGCTGCATCTTGCCTGTACACACTTTGTTAACAGCCTGAACTAAGTATATACATCCAACTGATATCTTCTGATGTATGTGTGACAGGTAATGTTCGTAAAGCCTTGAAGTGCACGTGATCCGAGGTTGGAACCTGACATGTGATCTGAGGATAACGCCCTAATTGCTGCAGCTATAAATACACAGCCGCCTCCATCTGGAGATGACTGATAAGAGATAAAAAAAAGAGAAGATAAGAAAGGAAGATCAGATAAGAAAGAGGAAGAGAGTGATCGAGATAGAGTTGCAGAACGGCAGTGAGCAGAAGAAGAAGAAAGAAGAAAGAAGAGACAGAGAGAGAGCCTGCGAAAGAGAAGAAAAAGAAGAGTGAGAAGAAGAGAGAGCTAGAGCAAAGGAAGCTTCAACTGAAGATTAGTTCCTGCTGGACCGTGGATCAAATCCAGGCCAGCCAGCTCCTGCGAGAGCCTTTGTGCATTTTATTCTTCCAGCTTTCTGTTGCTGCGTTTTTATTTTTCCTTTTAAACCTACAGCAGTTGTTCTTCCGACTCTCTTGTGTGAGGTCGGGTTCCCTCCGGTTGGGAGGAAGAGAGGTCCGAGACCTCTAGTTTGTAGGTGGCTTGGTGTCACCTGTGCTTCCCTATGGGTTTCAGAGGAAGAGAGACAGGTTTCCCTCCGGTTTGGAGGAAGGGAGGATTGGTCCTCCGGTTCTGGTCTTGTGGTTGCAAGACTAGGTGTTCCCTCCTGGTCTGGAGGAAGAGAGACTTGCGTCTCTGGTTTCCAAGTGGCTGGGAGTCACTTGGGGTGTCCCTCCTGTTGGGAGGAAGAGGGGAGGTTGTTTCCCTGGTCAAGCTGTGTGGCAGCAATCTGTTGCAGACTGAGTCTGCAGTTTCTAGCCTAGCTAGTGGAAGCCTCACTCCGGTTTGGAGTGAGGGGTGGACGTAGGTCTTTGGACCGAACCACATAAAAAATCTTGGTGTTCTCTTGTGGTTTGTTTTTCCCTATATGTTATTTTCTCTGCTGCGATCTTTAGATGTTTGCTTAGGAGCGTGTGAGGGCTAATAGATTTGTGTTGTCTTGCTGAGTTCCTTCTAAGTATTTTCAGCACATTTCATCAACTGCTTTTAATTCCGCATACTTGAGCATTAGAATTTTAATTGGGCGTTATTTGGAGCAGGATACATTCACCCCCCCTCTGTATCCAGACCTTGCATCCTATCAATTGGTATCAGAGCGGTTCTCTGTCTGATCAGATCCAACGATCTGTAGAGGATCCTGTTGCCTTTGGTGCATTTCTGAACTTTCTCTCTGTTGCATTAATCTGCTTGTCGATTTAATCAATGGGTTCTCCACCGGGTTTCAATGGCTCTAATTTTAACTCATGGGTTAGCAGTCTACATAACTATGTGAATTTAATGGATCCGGATCTGTGGAAGTTAATTTCACATGGTCCTCATAGACTGTCACAGGAAGAGTCCAAATGGACTAAAAGTGACAGATCAAGAACTGGAGAGAATCAGAAAGTTTTGAGATTAATGAAAGAAGCTACTGACAAGGCTCTACATTCTTATTTTTATGACTGCAGGTCCGCAAAGGACATTCTGGATCAGTTGAAGCTAGCTCAGAGGATGAATGAGGACAGCTGCCTGATGGCTGATAAGAGCGACCATAGCACTGATCAAGATGAATTTGAAGATGCTGAAGAGGTAATCAATCCTTTCGATAGTTTCACTTTAGATGACTAGGAAGATGCCTATGCTAATCTGTTAAACTCCCATGAAAAATTGAGGAAGAGGAATAAAAGTCTGATAAAGAAGTTAACAAGTCTATAGGATCCTATTTCTGGAACTAAAAATCTTGAAAATCCTGAAATTCTGAAAACTGAAAATGAGATACTCAGAAGACAAGTGTCGAAACTAGATGGAATCCAATCAGAACTTGATCATGTTAAATCTGAAAACACTAAACTCAGAAACCAATGTCAAGAATCTGAACAAAAACTAATCAGTCTTGAGAATGAAAACAAATTGATCAATGAAGAGTTCAAGGCTGTTAGTGTTGCGAACTTAAAATTTCAGGAAAACTTTGAAAACTGTAAATCAGAATATCCAAGTTTCCTAACTGATGTTTTGTTTGATGATGATAAACTTGAGCAGGAGAACACTAGTCTAAAGGAGAAAATTGAGAAACTAAAACAGTTGAACTCCACCATGTCAGAGAGATTGCTGACATTTGAAAAAGGAAAATATGTTGATGAAAATCAAAATGAGCTCAAACTGAAATCAGAAATTGATACCCTTAAAACTTTGAATGATGTGATGCATCAACAAATTCTGGTCTGTGAAGAAGATATAGTCAACTATGAACATCAGGTCTCTTCTCTTCAATCTGAAATAAATGATCTGAACAATACTTTGTCAAAATTCGTAAGTGGGCAGAAAAACCTAGACAAGCTACTAGGTGTAAAAATCAACACTAGGAAGGAAGGGCTGGCTACAATAATGCTACAAGAAGATTTCAGAGCAAGTTGATGACATCTTTTGTAAAATCTTCAAATGTAGCCACCACTTCAAAAGATAGACAGCCCATTGTTCAGAAAACCAAACAACAGAACAAAAATCAGAAAAAGATTGGAAAATAGAAAATAAATAAAAAGGGTTCACTAGGGCATGTTGATCACAATTCTCACACACATTCACATGCATCTAAAAAGATAATGTCATGCCATTATTGTCATAAATTTGGTCATCTGATGCATGAATGTAAATTGATGGAGAAGGATGATATGACTGCTAGGAAACTTCATGATAGAAATCCTTCAATTCAGAAAAAGAAAATTGAATGTTTCCACTGTGGTAAATTAGGACACACAATTGCACAGTGCTGGTTTGCAAGTGATAAGGAAAAATCACATTCATATCATGCTAAATTTCATGCAAACAGTCATGCTGTTAACAAGAACAAATTTGATTCAATAAACCAGCATATGACATGCTTTAATTGTGGAAAATTGGGTCATAAGAGATCCAAATGCTGGCTGAGGGCTGGTGGAAGAAATTCTAACTCATGTCTTCACTGTGGCAAGATGGGCCACACTGCAGCCCAATGTTGGCATGCTCAGGGAAGGAAGTTTAACAATAAATCTGGTAAATTCTCTATCAATAGAAATATTTCTGATAGAAATGAATTTGTGTTTGAAAAGAAAACACTTACATGTTTTGAATGTGGGAAGCCAAGCCATAGAGCTGCTGACTGTTGGCTGGCTTATGTTGGTAAACAGAATCTTAATTCTGTTAACAGAAAGTTTCATGCATATGCACATAGAACTCATACTAATCAGAATGTGCATAAATCAAATCTGAAATCTGCTGCCTCTTGCTATTATTGTGGTATATTAGGTCATTCAATGAATAATTACCATCTGATGAGATCTGATGACCTAAATGCTAAAAGGTTGTTTAGAACACCTGCCAAAGGTGTCACTATTAACCATGCAGGACCCAAGACTGTTTGGGTACCTGCCCATGCAAAATAGTGTGCTAACTTGTAGGTGTGCCTTGGAAGCTGAAGAATAAAAAGGGGGAAATAAACCAAGGCACCCAAGTTGATAAAACCTCATTCAGGTAAATTTCTCAAATCTGTTCAAATGAAAAGAAAAATAGAAAATAGAGTCACAGCGACTGAAAAGCTATAAATGAAATTTATGGTTGATCTGATAAGTCATAGTTTCATGCATACATGCCTTTTTATTTGGTTGACTCTTTCATTGATCTTTGTGGGCTTTCTTGTTTGTACTGTGAGCTGTGTGCATATATGAGAATGGCATAAACATGCACATGACATACAATCATTGAAAATCTGATGCATATAGGACTGTTTGTATTGCATTGTCATGCATGACCACTTGGCATATAAATGGAAAGCTACTAAAGGGCAGAGGAAATCTGTTTGGAGGTTCTTACTATGTGTGAGATGGTCTTTTAGGCCAAGTTCTCCGCCAAGTACCAAGGGTCAAATTTGCATATCAGAGAATGTCTGCATCTTCATGTGAATATTTTGCTTCATGCCCTTGACTACATGTAGTTAATTACATTCCATCTCATTATATTGAAAATGCCAAAAAGATAGATTGAATGCATACATTTAGGGGGAGCATTATTCATACATATGAAATCACACAACTATTTTTAGATTTACTGCATAGCATGTTAAATCTGTTGTTGCATAGTCATTCATCATCTGCACTATCTTCATGACATATAGGATGATTCAGTGTTGTTAGTTAGAGGGAGTCATTGCATAGCATATCACTTATTTTTGAAAAAAAAAAGGAGGGATTGTGTCTCACTGCATATAGACAGGGGGAGCATGCTTAATCCGTTCAGTTGTGTTTTTGTCTGAACTCTTCATGTCCATCTAATTGATTCATCTTGTCATATCTGGAGTGTCTCCTAAATCTACTGAATGAGAGCTTCTCCTCTATTCAGTCAACTTTGAACTTCTTTGCTCAAGAGCAGCTCATTTGCTACAATCCTTCAGAATCCATGCTGACTGTTGAATATTCTCACTTGAATTACTCTGCTGAGATATGAAGTAAACCTTCAGCCTGAATACTACTTCATAAAAGTTAAAATATCTTTAATGAGGAACCTTCCGTTATACATGCTTAAGAACATTTGTTAACTGGAAGTGGTTTAAGTCTTATGTACTCTTGTTTGGTCACAAGAAACTTGAAAATATCTGTTTCAACCTCTTAATAAACTTTAACTGTCTGCTTCATGTAAATTCATGTAAGACTTTCTGAAATCTGAAAAGTTGATATCCATGTCTACGTTGACTGAGATATATAGTGTATGTGGTTGTTCCTAAACATCTAACTTGTTCTGAATCCTTTTTAAGTAAAAGTATGGACAGAGCAATGACTGTGGTTACTGAGAAACCTGTCCAAAGGATTGTGTCATGAAGTACCATGGTTAACTCTGTTTAAAGAGATGATTGGAAATTATTGTGAAAATATGGCAGAGCAATGGCATAGTTGTATTGAGTAACTGGGGATTCTGGCCTCTGATCAAGGTGTATCCTCATGCCAAAGATACTTTTATTGCTACCTCTGTTCTCTAAAATGGGAGAAGCAATACGGTTGTCACACTGAGTAACTGGAGATTCTGACCTCTAATCAAGGTGTCTCTCCACGTCAAAAGGTGCTGATAAACCAAAATTGTTCATTAAAGAAAGATATGAACAAGTGTAAATCAAATTCTGAAAGAACAATTAAAATTCAGGAGCATTCACTTATGTTTCTCTTAAAGCTGTCATGGAAAGTAAACTAAGTAAGATGTAAGTTGGTTGAACTAGAATATTATATGAGCTTATAGTTTTTTTTTATTAAGTGTTGGTTCAGATATGAGTACAATTTCTTTTGAAAAATTTCGATTTACATCATTCTTAAACCATTTCTGACAATCAAGGTTTCATAAGCTTTTATGATGGAGGAATCTAGAACTTAAAATTCTGATTCTATGAAGTTGGTATCTTGCTGAAAAGTTCAATATCTCAATTTTCACTAATTGTTGAAAATGCTCATCCTATTGCTCTTTATCACTGTGTTTTGATTCAGACTGGTTGTCATATATGAGAGTTGCAGTCTTTGGATAACCAGAGTTCATTCTTGCAGTGTGCTAATGAAAATTTGTCTTCCTCACTTATTCACTGTGATTACAGTCTGTGTTTTGCTGATAGATGCTCATCACTTCACTATATCAATTGGCTTTACTCCATCTAATCAGGGGGAGCTTCCATGTCATCATTCCTTAAAGGGGATATCTAGTTAGCATTCTTGAGTGTCCCTGTACTTTTGTTGACATTCTCCCTTCATCTCAATGGGTTTCATTCATCAAAATGTTTTCTGATAAGAGGGAGCTTAGTCAAAGGGGGAGTTTTTAATTCACTCATATTATGCAGTCTTATTCTTTCCTCTTCAATTCATGTCTTTTTGCTGAAGTCAAAGGGGGAGAAATATTTGATCAAGTCAGTATGACTCATAGAGTACTCATAGTGTTGCCATCATCAAAAAGGGGGAGATTGTTGTGTCCCTGTGATTTTGATGATAGCAAACACTATAAGTCATTTGAATGCATACAATTTTGTTTGTGGTGCATATGAATGTTTCATTGAAAATCTTATCTGAATTATTGCTGCATTTAAATATGGCTGTGTGGTGTGTGATTTGGTGCATTTCATTATTGCTGATGCATTTCATAATTGATTGTTATCTGGATTGCTTGTTATCTGGATATCTTGATGTCAGTCTGTTCAATGGGTCGACCCCCCTTCCAGATGGGTCGACCCCCCAAGTCTATACAATGCCAATCTGTTCATGCATCATATCTCAAGTCTACACACTGCATTTTAGGCAAAGTCTGCATATTGGTAGAGTCTGTACATTGCCTTCAAAGCCTTCCAAGTGTGTACATCGGTCTGTTGAAAACTCAAGTCTGTACAGCGCCCAGGTTCCTGCATTTCAGGCGAAGTCCATACATTGGGCCCTTCATCAAAGTCCATACAGTGCACTGTTCATCAAGTCCATACATTGCATAATGTTCGTCAAGTCAATACATTGCACTGTAGATGCATCGAAGGGAAGTATGCACATTGGACTGTTCATGAGAATTCTATACATTGGAAGTGTGTACATTGTTCAGCTGCCTTGATCAAGTCTGTACAGCGAGTAGCGTTTATGTGTCTCAAGCCATTCTCCAAGTTTGTACATCATACTGTTGAAACCTCAAGTCTGTACAGCGAGCAGCGTCCTTGTGTTTCAAGCCATTCGCCAAGTCTATACAATGGCTTCGGCACGCCAAGTCTATACAATGGCTTTGGCACTCCAAGTCTGTACATCGCTTCAGGCACTCCTGTGCAAAGTCTATACATTGTATCTTTTACCTACGTTGCTCGAAACAAAGTCTATAGACTGCTGGATGATCAAGTCTGAACATTGGCGGCTTTCCCTACGTTCTGGCCAAGTCTACACAACGCTTGCCTGACTTCTGTTTCAAGTCTATACATTCGTTTCTAAGGCAAAGTCTACACATTGGCTCAGGGTCTTCAAGTATGTACAGAGTTCGCCTATACATTGTTCACTCAGCTTCTTCATGTCTATACAGAGTCTTCATCTTCTGAAGTCTGTACATTGGAAGTGTGTACAGTGTTCAGTTGCCTATCGCCAAGTCTATACATCCGATTGCCTTTGCATTGCTCAAAGTATGTACAGCCAATGCACTCAAGTGAAGTCTATACATTGACTGTTCATTCATCCTTCGAAGTCTATACATCTATCAGTGAACCTTCAAAGTCTGAACATCCGTTCACTTCACTCAAGTCTATACATCCACAGTGGATCTTTAAAGTCTGAACATCCGTTCACTTCACTCAAGTCTATACATCCACAGTGGAACGCCAAGTCTGTACATTGGCCTCAAGCTTCACAAGTCTACACATTGTCTTCTGCTTCAAAGTCTGTACAGTGGGTCAACCTGCCAAGTCTATACATTGGACTCTGTTTCGCAAAGTCTATACATTGGACTGTGCTTCGCCAAGCCTATACATTGGGTTCGGCTCTGCAAGTCTGTACACTGGTCCTCAGATGTTCCAAGTCTATACATTGGCGTACTGTTCATGCATCAGTTATCAAAGTCTACACATCGCTGATTGGGCTAAAGTCTGTACAGTCGTTTGGAAAGTCTATACTTTGTGAAGTCTGCACATTGGCTTCTCATTTGCATCAGAGTCTATACACTGGTTCAAGCTGCAAGTCTATACATTGGCGATTGGGCATCCAAGTCTAGACATTGATTTACTATTCAAGCCTTGATTCGAAGTCTGTACATCCGATCGTCTCAGTCAATGTCTCATGCTTTCAAGTATATACATTGGCATATGCATTCACATGTAAAGTCTATACAGCATCTGCGTCTCATTCAGCGTCTCTCTCAAGTCTATACAATGTTGCATTGCATATGAAGTCTATACAGCCTGTGGCTTGTTCATCAACTGAACGATCTTCAGCAGAGTATATACTCTTCAGAAGTTAAAGTCTGAACATCCTTCTGTGAAGCCTGTACACTCAGTTAACCTTCAAGCCTATACACTCGATTGTTAGGCCTTCAACCCTATACACTCGATTGTTAGGCCTTCAACCCTATACACTCGATTGTTAGCCTTAAGTCTATACACTCGACTGTTAAGTGTTCAAGTCTACACACTCTATCCTTCACACGAAGTCTGTACACTCGTTTGATAACCTTCAAAGTCTATACACTCAAGCTGCATCTTGCCTGTACACACTTTGTTAACAGCCTGAACTAAGTATATACATCCAACTGATATCTTCTGATGTCTGTGTGACAGGTACTGTTCGTAAAGCCTTGAAGTGCACGTGATCCGAGGTTGGCACCTGACACGTGATCCGAGGATAACGCCCTAATTGCTGCAGCTATAAATACACAGCCGCCTCCATCTGGAGATGACTGATAAGAGATAAAAAAAGAGAAGATAAGAAAGGAAGATCAGATAAAAAAGAGGAAGAGAGTGATTGAGATAGAGTTGCAGAACGGCAGTGAGCAGAAGAAGAAGAAAGAAGAAGAAGAAAGAAGAGACAGAGAGAGAGCCTGCGAAAGAGAAGAAAAAGAAGAGTGAGAAGAAGAGAGAGCTAGAGCAAAGGAAGCTTCAACTGAAGATCAGTTCCTGTTGGACCGTGGATCAAATCCAGGCCAGCCAGCTCCTGCGAGAGCCTTTGTGCATTTTATTCTTCCAGCTTTCTGTTGCTACGTTTTTGTTTTTCCTTTTAAACCTACAACAGTTGTTCTTCCGACTCTCTTGTGTGAGGTCGGGTTCCCTCCGGTTGGGAGGAAGAGAGGTCCGAGACCTCTAGTTTGCAGGTGGCTTGGTGTCACCTGTGCTTCCCTCTGGGTTTCAGAGGAAGAGAGACTTAGGTCTCTAGGTTTCCCTCCGGTTTGGAGGAAGGGAGGATTGGTCCTCCGGTTCTGGTCTTGTGTTTGGAAGACTAGGTGTTCCCTCCTGGTCTGGAGGAAGAGAGACTTGCGTCTCTGGTTTCCAAGTGGCTGGGAGTCACTTGGGGTGTCCCTCCGGTTGGGAGGAAGAGGGGAGGTTGTTCCCCTGGTCAAGCTGTGTGGCAGCAATCTGTTGCAGACTGAGTCTGCAGTTTCTAGCCTAGCTAGTGGAAGCCTCACTCCGGTTTGGAGTGAGGGGTGGACGTAGGTCTTTGCACCAAACCACCTAAAAAATCTTGGTGTTCTCTTGTGGTTTATTTTTCCCTATATGTTATTTTCTCTGCTGCGATCTTTAGATGTTTGCTTAGGAGCGTGTGAGGGCTAATAGATTTGTGTTGTCTTGCTGAGTTCCTTCTAAGTATTTTCAGCACATTTCATCAACTGCTTTTAATTCCGCATACTTGAGCATTAGAATTTTAATTGGGCGTTATTTGGAGCAGGATACATTCACCCCCCCTCTGTATCCAGGCCTTGCATCCTATCAATAGGGATCTCCTTGTCTGATTCCATTTGTACTTCTAAAAAACCCTGTGGAGATCCATTCACCAGTACTGAAAAAGCAGGAGTCTCCAGACAGTTAGATATCCATTGAATGCAGATTTTTGGGAATCCCATTTGTTCCAGCAAGTAGTATATATATTTCCTATTGACTGAATCAAAAGCCTTTTTTAGATCAGCCATCATGCAAATGAACTTCCCTTTGGTCTTAGAATGTAAGTTCCCGATGATATCATTAGCTAAAAGCACATTATGATGTATACTTCTTCCCTTAATGAAAGCTGACTGATTTTCTCTGATAAGGTTAGACAGAACCGACTGAATTCTAGTTGTAATCACCTTGGAGATTATCTTGTAGATAAAGTTACAGAGTGAGATTGGTCTGAACTGCTCAAAGCTGTCCGCTCCTTCCTTCTTAGGGATAAGTGAGATAAAAGTGCAGTTAATCTGTTTAAGAATGCTCTTAGAATTCATTTTAATAGATTCATTTTATTTTCTTCTTAAGCTCTGAGTCCACAGCCTGTGTGGTCCCGAGCTCTGTAGTTCTACTTTGCAGACTTTGATGTACAGTTTTACCATATAATACAAGCACTATACCATTACCTATCAAAAAAAAGGGAAATCTGTGGCTTCTGATAACTCTAAAAAACTGTGTGCTCTTGAACAAGAAATAGAAAGTCACAAATATGTTAATGAAATGTTGAATAAGAAGATAATGAATGCGAGGAGGAAATTCTTACCTCCGAGCTGCATATTTCCTCTTTGAAGAGTCAAATCTCAAATTTGAATAATTCCTTATGTAAGCCTGTTGCTGAAAAACTTCAGAAACAAAACAAAAATATGAAAGTTCAAAAATAGAAAAATGATTTGAAAATTTGTGTTAAGAATGTCAAGGAAAATCATGCTGCTAAGAATAAGAAAAGGAGTTCCTGCTTTTACTATGGCAAGCATGGACATTTGATGCATGATTGTAGATTGATGAAAAAAGATGATCAGAAGTCTGGTAGAATGTATGTTAGAAATCTTATGCTAGGAAATTTCTTACTGATCATAAAAAGAGTATTGAATGTTTTCACTGTGGTAAATTTGGACATATTGCTGCACATTGCTTGTTTGTCAAGGGAAGGAAAAATACTTATTCTGAACATGTTAAATCCCCCATAAACCAGTATGCTTTTGATAGAAATAAATTTACTTCTAAAAGTAGGCACATGGTGTGCTTTAACTGTGGGAAGCCAGGCCACAAAGCTTCTGAATGTTGGCTGGCTATTTATAAAAGAAATAATTTTCATGTTAAAAGTGATAACATCCATTGTCATTCACAGAAATCCCATGTTCATGTTCACAAGAAAAATGTGAACACATCAAAATGTTGTCACTACTGTGAAAAATTTGGGCACACTATGTTTGATTGTTTCATGATGAAATTTGATGATTTTCATGCCCAAAAGATGTGGAGAGCACCAACTAGAGGTGCTGCTAACCCACAAGGACCCAAGAAGTCTTGGGTACCTTTGTATGTAAAATAAGATTTTTTTTGTAGGTGTGCCTTGGAGGAAGAAGGAAAATAAAAAAGGGGTTCAAATAAATTCAAGGCATATGCAGTTGGTAAAAACCCCATTTCTGCTTTTACTGTTATAGTTATTGATTCATACAATACCCTTCTTAATAAATTTGCATATCTTGCTTTATCTGTCCATTAAGATTTCATGCATTATCATGTCTAATCTGGTGTGAATAACTAAGGGGAGATGTAATGATTTAAGATGCATAAATTTTCAAATTTGCATATCATGCATTCTCATGCACAAAATTGAAAAATCTGTTGCACGTACTTTTATGTCTACATAGAGTCATTTGCATAATCATGCATAATCAGAGAAAAAATCATTATTTTTATAGGACTGCATCTCACTTGTTATGCACATTCATGCATGACCACTTGATATATCAAATGACAGTGTGAAGAAGAACAATAATACTGTTTGAGAGCACACACTATGCATTGAGGTGATCTTTTGACCAAGTCCTCTGCCAAGTACCAAGGGTCAGTATATACAGTTGTCATAAGTTCATAAGATTGATTTTTCAGTGCATTGAGATAGGGGAAGTAAATGCCTACATCTATTTGCTCATGCATACAATAGTTTTAGAACTAGTTGCATATCATTTATGTCAAAATTTCAAAAAGATCATCTAAAAAGCATGCACACATTTAGGGGGAGTTAGCACTCACATGAGCTAGATTACATGCTTAATATTGTCTAATTCAATTGCACATCTTTTGTAACAAAAATTCTAAAAAGATTGACTGAAATGAATGCACATTCTTAGGGGGAGTTAAATTGAATAAGTCTCTGGTATATGAAATTAAGTTGCATTGGCCAAAGGGAAGCTTTTGTCTGAAAATGTTGTCTTTGCCACAAATCCCTTCGAGTATGCCCTCTCAGGAGAAGAGTGCGTTATCTTTGAATCATCTTCCTGGCTCTCATTAGAAAATTGGATTTCTTAAAAAAATTCACTTACTTGCTGCCTACCTGCTGCATTATTGGCAACTTCTGCCATACTTTGTGCTAATACTCTCACATCTGATGTCTGCTCACTTGTTATGCCAACTCTTGAAGTCACCTTCTGCCTATTGTATGCCACTTATTGTGCTTATCCTTGAAAACTTTTGCCTGATGCGCTTTATTGAACATCCTTGAAAAATTCTTTGAACTGTCTTAAATTCAGAAAGGTTCCAATCTAGGTACCGTGATCATAACTCTGAACATTCAAAATTAGAAATCTTATATTATATAACCTTATTATTGTCCAAAATAATTTGTTGGTTTGACTTTAATGGTTTCATTGAGTTTAAAGATGAATGTCTCGAAAATATGTGTTCAATTTTAATAGACCTTAACCAACTTTTATATGTTGTGCCCTGGATAATTTTTCTGAAATCTAAAAATTCTACAATCATGGCAACTTTGGTTGAGATACTCAAGTTGAGTATTGTCTTTAAACATTAGGATAATCTGATATTCCTAAGGGCTAAAATTATCAGAGCAATGACAATGGTCACTGAGAAACCATGTCCCTTGACCTTGAAGTCTAGTGGACTGTGTCATGAAGTGCCATATTAAGTCTGCAGAAAAACTAATAAAAATCTAGGTAGAGCAAAGGCTAGTTCACTGAGAAATACTCCTCACTCATCAATGAAATGAGATGAGAGATGTCATGAGAGAAAAAGCTACCTCTGTACATGTTGAGACATGATAGTCAGTCATACTAAATACTTAGGGATACTGGCATCTAAACAACGTGTGTCCTCTTGATACAATGTATGTACTAGACTTGATTGCTCTTAAAATTTTTGATGAACAAAAGGATAAATCAGAAAAGGGTAGCAAAATGATGAAATTGAATTTTTTGAACCCAGGAATTAAGTCTGTAACTCCATGATGTTTAACCTCAATACAAATTTGGTAACTCTCAAAAGAGTCATTGAACTTGGATGAGTAAGATAAAAGAAGGTTAAACAAGATTTTTAATATGGAAACTTGGTTCATTTCTAATAAGCTTGAATGCAGATATGTTTATAGAAATTTCATTGATAAACTCCGAAGTCATTAGGTTTGAACCATGCTGTTAAATAAGGAACAAATGATAAGCTATTTATAATGGAAGAATCTAAAAATTGATTTTTCTCTGATTTATGAAATTAGTAAGCATATTGTGAACTTTTCTTGAATTATCAGGCACACTGATGTTAAAAGGATTCAGTCTACTTACTTCTTATGCTTGCTGCTCATTCAATTCTTGATCTGAGTCATTTCGACATTTGTCTGGTCTTCTGATCATATGTCAAAGGGGGAGAATAGTTTCAACTCTAGAACTTATCTTGATTCAATCATCTCTAGATTTCACATTTCATGTCAAACTATTTTTGCTGATGTCGAAGGGGGAGAATAGTTTGATGAGTCATTAACTATGGGAGATGATGTTGTTTTTATGATGCATGTTTTTTTAAGAGATGCAAAAAGGGGGAGAATAGTGTTTTAGTGAGTCACTAATATGTCAACTTGATCATAATGACTCGTAATGTTGCCATCATCAAAAAGGGGGAGAATGTTGTGCCCTGCAGTTTTGATGATGTCAAAACTATGACTTATTTATGAGTTGTTCATATTTTTTATGATGTTATGCATTTGATGAGGTTTTGCATGAGAATGCTTGAAAATTAGGTTTGAAGAACTATTTGGAGTTGACTCTGTCTATTGTGGGGTCGACGCTACTAAGCATTCGAAGCGAAGGCCAACAATGCAGTGAAATGGACAACAAGTTGAAAACATGAAGAAATAAGGTAGCATAGTTGACGCCATACTGTGATGGAATCGACGCAAGAGTTTGCCAGAAGTCTATGCCAGCGGAAGCAAGAAGCCAAGCAACGTAGTCAGTCAAGGCCAGCAGAAGCAAGAAGCCAAACAACAAAGTCAATGCAGCCAAGTCCCAAGTCAACGCACTAGAAGCACAAGCTCAGCTGTTGTCAATGCCAGTTCACAAGAAGGGGTCGACGCAGGTTCAGCTAGAGTCAACGCAGTCAACCCCAGCCAGTGATGTAATGCCCCAGGTTTTTCGGATATTTATCGGATCAAGATCTGTAGGTTTCAGATCGTGTCCGAGTGAGTTTCGGACCTTTTATAGCGGATTGTCGGACCCATTGGGGTGTGCCCATGAATTTCCTTGGGTCCGTGGCATTGCGAGGAGCTTGCCAGTATTTTTTTGGATTTTTCGGAACGCCTTTGTGGGTCCCAAACCTCGTTTTGTGATTTACGTGTGTTTTCGTCTATCGGACCTTCGGAACCCCATGAAGGGAGAACCGTTGCGTTCTCCAACTCCGGGACGTTACCACTGTGTTGTGCGTCTTCCTAGGATCAGGGAGGTGATTTTTTCCTATTTTTGTATTTTACAGATTTATAAAATCCCAAATTCATTTCTATATAAATCCACTCACCCCCCTCTCTCTCCCCATTCTCTCTTTCACTCCCTCTCTCTTCTCTTTCTCTCCTCCTCTCCTCCGAGCAGCCGACGGAGCCAGTGGCGGGCGAGGAGGAGATGCTGCGAGGGTGAGGAGCGAGGACGGGTCGAGGATCGAGGGACGGTGGCGCGTTGAAGTGCGGTCGCGGGTTCGTGCCGCGGCGGGGGTTTCGTGGGCGATTCGCGTTGGAACGGCATCCACGGTGCGTGAAATCTTCGGTAGAGGTAGGGAGATGGATCCTTAACCCTGGTACTTCCTTTTTCGCGAGTTTGGTAGCTCGTGGTAAGCCGAGCGTGGGTTTATTGCCGTTTGGGGGGAAAATCATGTTTTTAAGGCGTGTGATGATTTCAACGGATCGAGCGCCATTTCCTCCATTTCTTTCTCCCATTTTTGGGTTTTGAGGCAAGGGGAATGATCCCCAGTGTTTTCTCCCTCGAATGGGGTCGAGAGGGCTTGGAAATCGGAGCCCTAGGGTGGCTCCGGTCAATTTTCTGCCGTGTTCGTTCGACCGACTCGCGTAGTCCGGTCGACCGGTCGGCGTTCGCTGCGGTTGTTTTGACCGTGTCGGTTCGGTCGACCGACCGCCCTGGGCCGGTCGACCGACCCAGTTAGGTCGACCGACCCCAGGGGTCAAGTCGACCGAACTTCAGTGGGCAAGCCTGTTTTGGGTCCCTATCGGTCCGGTTGAGACCTAATGACCGACCTATGGCACTGTGAGTGTCCCGGATACCCCGTGGGTACTGCGAGCGTGTTTTTGTGTGTCTGGAGGTTCGGTTTACCCTTGTTTATCGTGCATGTGGGCTTAAGGGTCAGGGCGACCCTCTTGTGCTCTGGTTGTGTTGTGTTGGTCTCCGGTCGACCCGGTTGTGACCCAGTGGTTGACCATCAGCCTCGTGAGTGTCCCAGACATCCCTTAGATTATGTGACCATATTTCTGGGGTGTCTGGAGGTACCGTGTTATCTCGATTAGCGTGCCCATGGGTTTTGGGGATCCGGGTGACCCCATGTGTTTCGAGCTTCCATGTTCTCGCTAGATCGAGTCGCCATGTATCGGCTTGAGTGCGGTGGGGGCTTCCCTGCACGTTGTGAGTTCTTCGAAAGCGGTTTCTGAGTGGGCCATGCGTAAGGTCTTGGACTGCGAGTCCAGTCATCCAGCCTGGGGCTGGAGGTTTTTCACTTTTCCCTGGGATGGGGAATCGGCGTGGCGGCTTGGGAGCTGCTTTGGGAATCATGCTTCTGTGCTTTCCACGTGGGCCATGTGTGTGGCCTTGGACTATGAGTCCAGTCACCCAGCCTGGGGCTGGAGGTCTCTTGAGTTCCCTTTTGAGGGGATGGTCTCGGCGGCTCGTGAGCTACCTCGATATTCATGCTACCATGATTTTAGACCTAGGGATTAGGCTAGATTAACGGCATTGTGATGTTGTGTACGACGGTCTTGACCCTGAGTCTTGTGACTCAAGGGCCGCTGGATTTAGTGAGTCTAGAGGATTGTCCAGAGTCCAGTGGCTCGGTGCCACTTGGTTCTTCTCAACTTTCGCACAGGGTGCGTGCGTGGTTCTCGGAGTTTCTCTTAGGAGAGTGGTCACATCAGTGACTCCCCACTAGTCGTAGCCTTCCGACACGCGAGTGGTCCCACCAGGGAGTGGTGGCGAGGCTACCCCGAGAGACGGTTTTTAGGCTGGTTACCGTCGGGCCCCACGTCTTAACGCTAGAGTCTGGCTGAGGGGAAAACCAGTTAGAGGGCCAGACCTAGGACGCGTGGTCGATGTGTGCACACGTGGTTGGGGGCAGTTGGACCCGTGCTGACGAGCGTGACCCCAGATAGTCACTTGTTCTGTGGTTACTTGTACGGTGTCCCCGTTTCACCAGGGGTCGAGGGGGACACCTGAGGCGCGGTCTAAGATGTCAGTGGACGAATCCGGCCTTGCTTCTAGTGGATAGGTACTCCTGTCACGTGAGACGTGACTCTCCTGTTCTTGTTTCGTTTCCCGTCTGTGAGACGTGGTTTTCTAGACCGTCTGGTGTTTCTGAGGTAGTGGCCAGGGTGCCAGTGGCTTCACCGAGATTGCATCTTGTTAGAGTTGTGTTCGCGACAGCGTGGTCGTGACGTTACCTTAGACAACGTGGTCCAGGTTGGCCTTGTCTGGGAGGACAGGCCTTCACGGTGGAGCTGCCGTGGGTTCTTGCCTCGGTAGGTGGTGTTAGTGTGGTCCGGTTCCCGATGGTGAGATCAGGAATTCCTTCTTCCCTGTTACCAGTAGGAGTAGCTATAGCGTCGAGTTTTGACTGGCCACCGGTTCGCAGTTCCTGCTATAGTTGTAGCTATTTTTCATTTCCGCTACCGCCATTGTTCTCTGTTGGGATTCCGCGGGATCCCTATTGAGCCAGTGACAGGAGGCTCACCCTTGCTTTTCAGGTGCGGCGGTTCTTCCTCGAGGTTCGAGGGTACTGTTCGGAGGTTCTTAGCTGCCAGCTCGCCGGGCCGAGTGTTCACTTGGCATGTGGTACGTTTTACTGCTTTAGACTGTACTTTTTGTTGGACTGGACTCTGTTGTAGTTGTTTATTTATTTCTGTTAATTGTTAAAGTGTCCTGCATTATTTCCTATTTCTTTATAGCTCCACACTCCTTTTAGCCCTTCCGAGCCCTCCCGGCTCGTGGGCGGCGGGCCAAGATTCGAATGGTATTGGGCTCCTCCGGGTATCTAGATGTTGGTTCGTTACAGCTGGTATCAGAGCGGTGGTTGTGGACGTACATAGAATTTGAAACATTGCAGTGATCAGAGTCCATAAGGTCCCGTATAGTCGGCAGCTGGCATAGGGTTTCATGCATGTTTCCTGCCTGATTTCTCGCTTGGGAGCTTGAGTGCGTGGCGTTGGCGCTATGAAGGCGGTTGCAACTTCTTTTGGAATGTCGGCATGGGGTTTGAGTATTGAGGTCGAGAGTCTTCTCCCTCATCAGTTGTGGCCTCAGTTGTGCTGCGTTGGGCAGAGGTTGCCAGCAGGTGCGTTGCTGCGGTGCTGCGTTCGAGGTGTCTGTTGCGAGGTTAGGTGGCTGGCGAGGATTGTTTGTGGTTAAGTGGTAGTGAGCGTACTCTGAGGTAGCTATTGTTGAGTCTGGCCACTCCAGCTTGAGGTTTACCCAGCCCCTGATGTGTTAAGGTTGTGGTTTAAGGTGACAGAGCGGGTGTTCTGATCGAGAGGTGCGCTCCGGTGAGCGGAGGATCTTCTCGGTGAGTTGCTAATTTTCGAGCCGGATGTCCTTGTCGTGCTCTGTAGCGTCAGAAATGACGTGTCGATCCTGATTTTTTACGGATTTCGAGGCAGGATTGGGCGTAGTTGTAGTGCCCCAAAATTTATATAAATAATTTTAGGATTTTTTAAGAATTTATAAAGGCCAAAATAGATTAACAAATGAATTAATATTGGGATTATAAGGCCCAATTATGTTAAATAACTAATCCAGCTTTGATAATTAAAACTCAATAAGTTTATGGACCAACCCCATTAAGTTTGACCCATATTCTAGAAGGTTATTTAGCCTATTCACGAATTTTAAGGATAAATACCATTTTATTAAATAATTTAGTGGATAATTAACCAAAGAGTTTGAATTAAGATGAATGTCCACGCCCAGTTGATATAACGGTCTATCGGGCGACCGCTACAGCCACGTAACGCACCAGTCCTGGTCCGTTACACTCAGCGGATTCCGTGAGAAGAAGAAGTTGCAAAAAGATTAGAACTTTGGGATTCTCTTGGCTAGAGACCAACTTAGGAGAACTTATAACATTGCTAAGGACTCTTAAAGATTAGGTTTTTGCCAATTAAGGACTCTAAAATCATTCAAATCCTTGAACCTAGCCAAAACTCTATAAATAGGACCCAGTTCTGAACTAAGCGACCCTTACTTTTGGCTCGTGAAGAAACAAGGTAAGGAGATAGAATCTCGGGTAAGTCCTTTGGAACTTTTTGTTTCTAATACTAAGGTCTGAAAACTCTCAAAATTTCATGTTAGGAGGTCGAGTATCCAAGGAGTTAGGATCTTCCAAAGTTGCTGGTTTCATCACGCCAACCCAAGAAACTGTGCGACAGGGTGCTGAAGATCAGGAAATTAGAGAGCCTAAATGAGGCAATTAGAGTTAGATGCTTTAGAACTTTTTGTTCCTCCTAGTATCATCTTTCTTACCCTCTAAATTTCACATCTTTAGGTCAAGAGATTGGAGAGATAGGGCAACGTGAAGTTGCTGAAAAATCACAGGAAGAGAAGAACTAGGGCGACCCTTGAAGACTCAAATTAGAAGTTTAAAGCCCAGTTAAGAGGTAGGTTATCTCATGAACAGTAAAAACACCTTGTTAGGGATAAAAGCCTCTAGTTTTATTAGATTTCATGAATCATGGTTTATCGATTTCATGTTTTGATAGTCCTATGCATACATGCACAATCCTTAGCCTAAATCCAAAATAAAAGATATTTTTCTGTTAATTCCATGTCACTTATGCATCTAGATGACCTTTATTTTGTTGTCATGATTAGTTAGTCTATGGCGTGTTTTAAACTATAGTTCTTATAGTTTCTATTTTTTTCTGGTAGCAGAGGATCTAACGGTCTATCGTAAGACCGCCAGGGAAGTGTAACGGACCTACCTTGATCTGTCACACCTCTGTAAATGATTGCAGGGTTCTGAGAACTCTGACAGACCTACAGTGGACCGTTACCATATTGTGACGCGCCCAGACAAGTCCGTTACACAGCACTATGTCTGTCAACTTAAGGCAGAATTAAGATTGGCTCAAATAGCTTATATATATATATATATGCCGAGTTAAATAGATCTTAACCTGTTTTCATGATTTTTAAGTTCAGGTGTTGATTCATGTTAGAAATTGCATGATTTATGGTACTTTGGAGTTATTTTCAAGTAGATGATAATTTCAAGTCCAAAGCACTATAGTTTTGTATTTAAACCTTGATTTAGAAAAGATATTGATGAGGTTTATCATGATTTTATATCGTTACACATTCTTTCTGTCTATAGAGTCAATTCTTTAAGTATATGGCATATATTCCAGTATATGGCCATTAGTTCACACTTTACACTATAGGAACATATTCTTGAACTTGAGGACCTCTCTATTGGATATTCCTTCCAATGGACTAGAAAATCTTGTTTCAAGGCCTCCGTAATTCTCTGCGAGCCTAGGATTCCCACTAGGACGCCGAGTTGGTTGTACCGTGAAAGCCCAATTGTTAGAAAACACTATCGATGTTTTCGGGTTCTGGATATGTAACGGATCTATATTCGATCGTCAGGCACATATAACGGTCCAATATATGACCGTCACATTGTTTGAGTCCATATCTATTTTCTTATGGATTCAACCTTTCTAACGGCCCAACACTCGACCGTTATGTTCATGTAACGGCCCAGTATTAGACCGTCACAGTTCTAAATTCTTTAACCCGAGGTTTGACCAAAGGGTTGATATTCTAAGTTCTTGGATGGAGTATTGATGGTCTAGGACTTGACATATTGTATAAAGATACTTAACTTAAATTATGAATGATAATAAATGTACCGTTATGCTGCCGAATTATTTCCATGAGCATGACATCATCTTAAATCATTCTTGATTTCTCATGTCCTAAGTTGAAGCGTTCATTGTTGATTATTGTTATCAAGAACTTATTTGCATTCTTGGCCATATTTTATTGCTTGAAATGTGGAAATAGCTTGATTTATACTTGAAGATACGATCGAGCACTGATTGTGTTCAAGGGCTCTATCCTAGTCCCCTCGGATGATTGTCAGAAACATACTGTAAACCATGGGGTATGATGCTACTGGCGTCGCATTGCGCTGGGAGTACTTTCTCTATAAATAAGTGAAATCTACGATACATGTACATGACTTTCTTGCTTGTTACATGATATTCCACAGAAATTCATCAAATACTTGCTCATAAGCAAAAGATGTTTGGGTGATGAGTATGTGACTTGCTAGTACATTCTTGTTCATGAAAGGCCATTCTTGTTACATTCTTGCTAGTTCATACTTGTTCATTCTATCTTACATGATCATCTTGTTACTTTGGTTACTTGTGATTTATCGCATTCGCATGATTTTACCTTATTCCTCTATAGCTAAAATGTTAATTACTTTAATAGTGCCTTCATGATGATGCGAAGATACCTACTGGGCAAGTGTGCTCATTACCTATTTCCAATCTTTTCAAGAGATGGAAGTGAGTTAGGATCGGATTCAGAATATTCAAATAGCGGGTCCGAGAGTGAATGAAGAATGAGTGAAGACTTAGGAAGTCTACATGTTTAGATTGAGTCTATGTAATTTTCTTATTCTTGAGTCTAGTATGATGAAGAAAGTTGAATTAGTAATTGTATTTGATATTTGATTGATAATGGAAATGAAAGTTGAAATTTGAGTAAATATTGTGCAATTGCATTTATGTGTGTGATTATCTTGAGCTCTGATCATTCTTGCATGCAAAAGGCTTACCATGTCGGCTGTTCACGATTCCCCGAGTTAGTCTTCCGCTGTAATAAAGGCTCGGGGCATGACAGTTAAGTTGGTATCAGAGCCTAAGTCTCAGGACTTAAGGAGAAGAATCATGTCATAGGATAAGTCCAAGGTTTAAGGACCCCTACCTATGAACTAAGGAAGAAATTTCATACCCATGTGAGAATTGGGTAGAGCTCGGGATAAGATAGTTAATTAGCTTTAAGGTTATTTTTCTTCCAATTCCACGAGAAATAACAAGTTGTTATATTTCTCTCAGGTACCTTATTTTACAAATGGCTCATCGCGTAGATTGGAATGGCATGCAACAAACAGTTGCCGGCCTTACGCAGACATTGCAAACTATGGCCCAGGCAGGCGCATGGGCAAGGGCTGGCGACTTACATCGTAATTTTCGGAGTTTAAACCCTCCGCGTTTCTATGGTTCTTCTAATCCGGACGAAGCAGAGAACTGGATTGACGAGATGAACCATATATTTGACGTCATCCAATGCACCGATCAAGAGAAGGTGTGTCTTGCAACTTTCTAACTCAACAAGGATGCCCGTACATGGTGGAAGTCGGTCCCGGCACCTCCGGCCGATGCACCTCATACATGGGATGGTTTTCTCACTTTGTTCCGTGCTAAGTACTTTTCCGAGCACGTGAAAGAAAGAAAGGCTATGGAGTTTGTCACGTCCCGAGCCTTTAATTACAGCGGAAGACTCGCTCGGGGAGCGTAAACAGTCGGCATGGTAAGCCTCTTGCAAGCAAGAATCAATCAGAGCGCAAGACAATCACACAAATAAATGCAATTGCACAATAATATTCAAACTCCAACTTTATTTCATAAATGATCAATCTTTAAATGCAATAGCCTCTACTTCTCAATTTATTGACTCAAGAATAGGAAAATTACATTGACTCAATCTAGACAATTTAGACTTTCTATGTCTTCACTCTTGTCATAATAACAATTAATCGCTCTCGGGCCCGCTACTTGAATCACCCGAATCCGAACTATTTCCATCTCCTGAAAAATATTAGAAAGTAGGTCATGAGCACACTTGCCCAGTAGGTATCTTCGCATCAACATGAAGGCATTATTAAAGTGATTAACATTTTTGCTCTAAATAAATAAGGTAAAATCATGCGAATGCGAATCAATCATGCGATCAAATCAATAGAAACAAGATAACCATGTAAGATAGAATGATCAAGAATGAGCTAGCAAGAATATAACAAGAACATGATATTGACCTTCCATGAACAAGAATGTAACGAGATTGTACTAGCAAGCCACATATTCATCACACTAGTCTCTTTTGAGTACATAGTTCGTGAATTTCTGTGGAATATCAAGCAAGAATGTCATGTCGTGCCGTGGATCTTCACTTATTTATAGAAATAATACTCCCAGCGTAATGCGACACTAGTAGCATTATACCCCATGGTTTATAAAATAGTATGTTTCCGGTAATCAGCCGAGGGGACTAGCATAGAGCCCTTGAACACAATCAGTGCTCGATCGCATCTTCAGTTATAAATTAAGCTACTTCCACGCAATATAACAGTAAAGTATGGCCAAGAATATAGCACTTCAATAATTCCATGATAACGAAAATCAATGAATGAATGCTTCAACGTAAGAATGTAGGAGTCAAGAAATAGACTTTAAACAATGTCATGCTCATAGAAATAAATCGACAGCATAACGGTATTTTCCTTAACTTCCATTTCTTTTAGATCAATTTAAGCAATATGACAAGTTCTAGATTATCAAAGTTTGTCTAGAATCATAGGAATATCAACCCTTGGTCAAACCTTGGGTTAACATAAACAAGCTATGTAACGGTCATTTGCTGGGCCGTTACATTATGTAACGCGCCAGTAATGGGCCGTTACAGTGATCCGAGTCCATAAGGATAAAAATAGACTCAGAGGAATGTGACGGTCTGGCACTGGGCCGTTACGTAAGCCTGACGGTCCAGTTCAAGGTCGTTACATTTCAAGAATCAAAAACCACGATAGAGTGTTCTAATTAATGGGCTTTCATTGGTATAACCAACTCGGCGTCCTAGTGGGAATCCCAGGCTCGTGGAGAATTACGGAGGCCTTGAAACAATGATTTCCTAGTCCATTGGAAGGAATATCCAATAGAGAGGTCCTCATGTCCAAGATTGTGTTCCTATAGTGCAAAGTGTGAACTAATGACAACATACCGAATATGTGCCATGTACGTATAGAATTGACTCTATTGACAGAGAGAGATATGTATAATCAATGTGAACATCATGATAAAAACTCCGTCAATACAATGTTAAAAAGTCATGCTTTATAGTACAAAACTATAGAATTTTGGCATGAAATTAACATATCCTTAAAATATCACTAAGATATCAAAACATGCAATACCTATCATGCACAATCAGATATCCTAAAAATCATGTAATCAGGTTAAAACTCAAGTAACTATGCTTAATCAATAAATAATATTGGCAAGTTATTTTCTGTCTTAGGGTTGACAGAACGCAGGATATAACGGTCTTAAGAGGGGACGTCACAGTGAAAGTGACGGTCATGATCAAGCCGTTACTTGAATGTAATGCGTCTGTCCAAGCGCGTTAGAAACATCCGTGCAATTCAAATACTACAGAGTTTGTAACGGTCTGTAGTAGGGCTGTTACTTGAAAGTGACGGTCCTATGCTAGTGCGTTACAGTATCTGCTAACAGAAAATAATCATAGAAACTAAGAGATCAACTCACATCATGTCTTTTATCAAAACATGATGAGTTTCTAGTCATGTTAACGAAGTAAGGCCATCTACATGCATAGGTAAACATGAATAGATGAATAGTCATGCTTTAATTTCTTAATTTGGCTATGAGGTGCATGATGTGCATAGAACAAATAAAACATGAAATCAATGCTCTATAATGCATGGAATTCAATCAAACCAGAGGGCTTTTAGTCTTATCATGTTGTTTTTGCCGTTCATGAGATAACATACCTCTTACTTAGACTGTAGTTTCTGAATTTGGTTGAGAACCTTGCCCTAGATCCCTTCTTCTCTTGTGACTTTTTCAGCAACTTCCTTGGGCTCTAACTCCACGACCTCTTGACCTACAGATGTGAAATTCGGAGGGGAGTTAGTCTAAAGTATTGTAATCAAATACTTCTAAAGAACTTACCTGAGATAGTGACTCCTTACCTTGCTTCCTTATGCCCAAAAAGTAAGGGTCGCACAGTTCAGAACTATGCCATATTTATAGAGTTTAGGCTAGGGTTTGAGGATTAGATCGAGTTTAGAGTCCTTATTTCATCAAATCCTAATCTCTAAGAGTCCTTATAGTTTTCACAATCCTTCCCAAGTCGATCCATAGTGGATAGGAACATCAAGTTCCAATCTTTTAATGAGTCCCTTCACTTACGGAACTAACAGGATGTAACGGTCGAGTGCCCATGCGTTACATGGATGTGGCGGTCTTACGATAGACCATTACAGTCATCGTAGCTTAGAGTTTCAATTTATAAAAACTCTTTTGTTAATTATCTTATATTATTAGTATTTATCCTAAAAAAATCCGTGGATAGGCTTAAATACCTTCTGGAATGTGGGCCAACTTAATGGGCCTGAGTTAAAAACCTTTTAGACTTTAATTAAGTGGGTTGGGTTAATTGATCAACACTATTTGGCCTTTTAATGACTTATTTAATCAAATAGACCATTTATAAATTTATTTAGGCCTTTATAATTTCTAGAAAATTATTTAAAATTTCTGGGGCACTAAAATACCTTCTGGAATGTGGGCCAACTTAATGGGCCTGAGTTAAAAACCTTTTAGACTTTAATTAAGTGGGTTGGGTTAATTGATCAACACTATTTGGCCTTTCAATGAATTATTTAATCAAATAGACCATTTATAAATTTATTTAGGCCTTTATAATTTCTAGAAAATTATTTAAAATTTCTGGGGCACTACACCCTCCCCCACTTAGAAAGAATTTGGTCCCCAAATTCAAAACATGGATTGTGGAGAGTGTACTTACAGTCAAACAATTCCGGGAATCTTTTCTGCATGGCTGATTCGGTTTCCCATGTTGCTTCATAAGGCCATGCTTTCTTCCATTGAATCTTAACCATAGGAATGACCTTATTTCTGAGTTGACGCACTTCTCGATCCAGAATCTTTATCGGTGTTTGTTCGTATGTCAAGTCTTTCTGAATCTCTATATTGTCATAAGTGATAATGTGATCTAGATCATACACATATTTCTTCAGCATAGAGATGTGAAATACGTCATGAACTCCTGCTAACTGTGGTGGTAAAGCCAATCTATAAGTCACTTCACCGATCCTCTCGAGGATTTCAAATGGACTGATAAATCTTGGAGTTAGCTTTCCTTTAATGCCAAATCTTCGAATACCACGACCCGGAGAAACCTTTAAATATACATGTTCTCCTACTTGAAATTCCAAGTCGCGTCTTCGATTGTCAGCATAAGATTTCTGCCTATCTTGTGCCATTTTCATCCTTTCCTGAATGAGCTTGATTTTCTTTGTAGAATCCCTGATCAAATCGGGGCCTAGAAATTGCCATTCCCCTATTTCATTCCAACATATTGGTGATCGACAACTTTTCCCATATAGGGCTTCAAAATGTGCCATTTGTATGCTTGCCTGATAATATGCAAATTCTACCAGAGGCAAGTGATCATGCCAACTTCCTCCAAAATCAATAACACAAGCCCTGAGCATATCTTCTACCACTTGATTTGTCCTTTCTGTTTGACCATCAGTTTGTGGATGGAAAGCGGTGCTAAAATTCAATCTAGTCCCAAGTGAATGTTGTAGGCTCTTCCAGAATTGTGATGTGAATCGGGGATCTCTATCTGATACAATAGCGACAGGGACTCCATGTAACCTGACAATTTCTTTTATGTATAGTGCTGCTAGAATATCTACAGACCATCGACTTTTTATTGGTATGAAATGTGCAGATTTAGTCAATCGGTCTATAATTACCCATATTCCATCGTGTCCACCTCTTGTCTTAGGTAGTCCCATAATGAAATCCATTCCTATGCTTTCCCATTTCCATTCCGGGATACTTAAGGGATGTAATTTACCTGCGGGTCTGAAATGTTCCGCCTTCACTTGTTGACATGTGAGACACCGAGATACGAAGTCAGCTACTTCCCTCTTCATATTGGGCCACCAAAAATTTCTTTTGAGATCCTGATACATTTTTGTACCTCCTGGATGAATGGTATACTTTGATTTATGTGCTTCTTCTAAGATCAATTTCTTTGTATCTTCATGATCGGGTATACACATTCGGCCCTTGAATAGTATTCTTCCATCTTTGGATATAGAAAAATTCGGTCTTTGTTCAATATTGGCTTTAATTTCCAGTAAAATTGGGTCCTCCTCTTGTAACTTGGCCAAATCCTCAATTAATGTTGGTTGAGCTTGGATATTTGCCATGAAATAATTATTTTCCTTAATGTCAACATCTAGATTCAATTGAGCAAATTGAGGAACAAGGTTAGTCATACTAATCATGAGACTTGATAACATACCCATTGGTTTTCTGCTAAGTGCATCTGCTACAGCATTTGCCTTGCCAGGGTGATATTGAATAGCGAAATCGAAGTCTTTAAGATATTCCAACCATCTCCTCTGCCTCATGTTAAGCTATTTTTGAGAAAATAAATATTTCAAACTCTTATGGTCCGAATAGACAGTGAACTTTTCTCCATAAAGATAATGACGCCAAATTTTTAAGGAGAAAATAACTGCTGCTAATTCCAAATCATGTACAAGATAATTTTCTTCGTGACGTTTCAATTGTCTGGAGAATAACAAATCACCTTTCCATCTTGCATAAGGACACACCCTAAGCCAATTCAGATGCATCCGTATATACTTCAAATCCAGCACCCTCTATTGGTAGTGACAAAACAGGGGCTGTAGTAAGATGTGTTGGGTCCCGTAGTGCAGGGACACGGTTCTAGAGGGGGGGGGTGAATAGAACCCTCCTTACTAAAAACTATGTCCAATTAAAATCTTAACCGACCTCACAGCAGAATTAACAAACTTAATGAGATTGACTGAATTAGAACAAGTAGGATTACTCAATTCTCTCAATCTCACCGAGCTCACACGATTGCGTATACAGACTAAAAAGAGATGCACACAACACACAAATCAAACCATGAGACACGGGGATTTTTAGGTGGTTCGGGACCACGACGGGTTCCCTACGTCCACCCCTTACCAAACCGGTAAGGCTTTCTCCACACGCTGTGAATGCAGTAAACACGGGGATTTCTCCCCACACACACACGAGGTAAAAACCCCAACACACACGCTACTAGAGTAGCACACACACGGGGATGTACCCCAACACACACACACACATAGGACGACGCCTACACAGCTACACGGGAGTAAACTCCCAACCATACACAGGGAACACACCCCACAATATCTCCAAGCACACACACGAATAACCTCCACCGCATACGACGCACAAGCGTCAACACAAACCACTCGGAGAACCCTTTCTCCGAACACCCACACAAGAAAATCGTTTAGGAATTTATGTGGAAATCAGATATGCATACACTCAACCCAGAACAATTTCTAAACACTAAACCACACAACAAAACTGAAATGTAAAGCTCCCCCTCTTTAGAACAATCTGGCTCTTCTCAGTTCGTAGTCGGATGAACACGATTTTGGCGTCCTCTTGTTCTTCTCCTCGAACCGCTTCTTTTCTTCTTCTATCACGAGCTCCAAATCACAAGGGAAGTAGATCAGATCTGCTGTTGAAGACCTCTGGAGCTTCTCCACCGTTTCAGCCCTTTCTTCTCCTACAAGGAAGAACACACTTTGATTAGGGTTAATCACTTGTGAATCTCGTAGCTCATATATATATATAACTTAGAGAGCCTAAAAGACACATAAAACCCTCCTCACACATGTTAGAAACACCCTAGTATGATTAGGAACCATTGGGGGGTGTTTTGGTAAAGTTTCAAGGGTTTTGGATGAGTTTTAAACACTTTCGTAAGTCCCGTCCGGAAGGGGTCGACCCTTGGGGTCGACCCTCGGCAACCAGGTTGCTGAAATACACAAAAAGAGGCCCTCTGTTACAGGGGTCGACCCTTGGGGTCGACCCTTGGGGTCGACCCTTTCAGTGGGGGTCGACCCCTGGGGTCGACCCTTGGCTACTAGGTTGCTGTCGGGACCAAAAAAGAGCCAAGTTTAAAGGGGTCGACCCCAAGGGTCGACCCTTTTAGTAGGGGTCGACCCCAAGGGTCGACCCTTTCAGGCAGGGTACAAAAACACAAAAAAACTGCACTGCGTGCTCCGGCGGCAGGAATTAATTCTCCTAGCTCTGAACTCCGATCGAAGCGAGACTAGAGGCGTTGGAAAGAGGACTTCAAGAGCTACAACATAAAATTTTTAGAGGGGAGATCCAATGGTTGGATTGAAAATGGAGAAGACTTTAAGACAGTTTGAGTTTGAAAAATAACTAAAACCTCCATCAAACCAAAGGGAAATAATTGATTAAATGTTACCATAATCCCATGAAGATCAACAATGATTTTGCATCTTGAAAAATATGATAAACCAAGAGGTTAGTTGAGAATCAAAATATATGAGTTATGCATTAACACTATGAACATGTTCACAATGAAATACATCATTGAACCTATTCAAACATGCGTTTTGCTTCTCAAATCAATCAACAAAAATATATTCCACCAAATGACAAGGTTTTCTCAATCAATCAAATACAATGACATGGGAGCTCAACATTCAGTTACAATGCAATCAACTCTTCAATATCAAAATACTTCATTACATAAATGTTAACAATTATGCCAAATGCAAAGCATGCATAATGTCATGGAACCACATACATTTAAATGGCATTATTGTTGATTAAAAATTAACATTCATGAACCATTATCTCATGAGGAGCATTGATAGGTACAAGAGATCTTTTTGAATCGTTCATACATTTAAATCACAATAACCCCAACAATAATATCCATGAGCATACTCAAACATGTGCCAACCCTCAAAGGTCTCAAGTGAGCTTATGTGAAACATGAATGAAACACAGCATCATACCAACGTCCACTTAGTGATGCATGACAAGCTTAGCATGTGAAACCTGAAGGAATGATACCCATCTTGATAATAAAGGTTGTTGATTGTTTGCTCCAAAGATAGGATACAATTGTTGAAGATTTATGCACATTGCAGATTCATGGCAAGATGATTGTACTCAAAAGCCAAAGTCCAGTTGAGTTTCACAAAAATTAAGAGCAAGGCAATGACAAGATGTTTGGCAAGAGAGAACAATAGTGCCTAGTTGCCTTTATTCTTGGAGTTTTTGTTTTTTTTGTTTTTGTTTTTATTTTTTTTAATTTTCAGATTTTTCTTTTGAAATACATGAACTCATGAATCTATATGCGTGTTTCTTATGCATGAGCTATATGCATGTTAAAAATGCCAAATTTGCAAATATGCCCACGATGAACATCATCTTTCAAATGCAATGAATATGTACTATGTGAATGCTAATCATGCAAGATATGAAACTATGCATATGATGACTTCTATCCTTTAAATGCAAGATTTATGCTCAGAATTAGACTCAAGGGGAATGCATGAACATGCAAGCACACAAGCACAATCGTCATGCACACAAATATTACATATAATAACTCCCCCTTAATGAGGCACAGGTTAAGAAAAGAGCACGTGATTCAAATTCAAGAGTATAAGACATGAAACATAACTAAGAGATTTTGTGCATACACAACTAGGAGTACTACATAAACCATGAATGTAGGCAAATTCATAAAATACATATATCACAAAAATGCCCATATGAAATGTGAGGTAATGACTAATGAGCTTCAAAGCATATGGATTTTCAGATTTTCTAAAGAACACTAGAAGGTAATCTCCACTCTACACTTTCACTTTAGATTCTCGACTTTCGGTAGCTTCGCACAACCCCGATTCTGTTTCTTTTAATAGACTTCACCTTTCGGCGCGAGTTTCCTCATATGTCTCAATGGGGATTCCCGGCTACTTAGATTCGTCACACATATGGATTTTTGTTTCTCCTTTTGACACGAGTTTCCTCCTTTGTTTCAGGGGGATTCCTGGTTACTCGGATCCACATTCCACTTATTGAATTTTGTGGGGTAGGCAGCTTTTTCCTCACGATTACTCTTAATGTCCATGTAGAGATTCAAGTTCCCTTTAGAGTGTTGGAAAGAATTTCTTAAATCCTTATCAATGAAAGTCATTAATTCATTATGTGCAAGAGTGTGGGGGTAAATTTTTATTTTGTATGTATAAAATGAATTCAACAAGACATAGCTATGACTCCCCCTAAATGTATGCACGGTCGGAATAAAATCCTCCCCCTTAATATATGACATGTAACACATATGAATAAAATCACTGCATTGTTATTTATCAAGGAGATGAGGTCTTAGAATTTTCCAAGAAAGGTTTTATAAGATAAATACATACACGCATGCAAGGATTTATGGAAGTATTCATGCAAGCATTCATGAGTCAAGATATGCGATTATCATGAAATATATGCATATGCTCTATATGCATGAATATGCAATATGCATCTTTTTGTCATTTTATATGCATAGTATATGAATGATATGCAAAGATGCGAATGCATTCTTTTTATGCAAGTTTTCAGTTTTTTTTTTGTAATGACTTGAACATATAAGAAAAGCATGAACCAGGGGAATGCATGAGATGGATTTTCAATGATTTTTGGCACTGAATCATGAGCATTTTATTTCAGATTTCATCATGAAAAGCCATGTCCCTTAGAACCCAAATGTTCAACCATGATCATTCAAATATAATATTTCATGAGACATAAGCTTCAGTTTGAACATGATACGCCCTGCATGTGTGAATATGCAAATAACCGAGTTTCAACAGATTTCACACAAAATTTAGCAAATGAGAAAGATAAGTGTTTGAACAACTATTATCAAGAGTATATTTCTGAACATGTAAACAACTTATCAATTTGGCGAATCAATCACATATGGTCAATGAGCTTTAAACTGAGCCATGGTCAACATTCAATATCAATTGTTGCATTTGATCAAGCAAGTCCATAGTTCAGAGAATTTTACCTTATGAAACAATAGTATTTTTCAGATTCAATTTGAAAGCTATTCAAATCAAAGGCAAATTGATTTCATTCACAACACAAGGTTCCTTATAAGCCATATAATTCAACTTCTGAATTTTGGTACTAGGCGGAGAACATAGGTCCGATGACCACCATCACGCTTAGTGGAAGTATCCAGTTGAACGTAGTCCAACCTTCTCTAACCACCATTTGATATACCAAATATTCATCCATTGAAGACATATGTGGCTTGTGAAGAAATTAGAGCATAACATGAGAACACACTAAAATATCATCCAAAGTCATCAAAACCATCAAATTTGACAATGAAAGAGCAAAGTTGGGATTTTATCAAGTGAGTGTGTCTTGTTCCTTTTTATTGGAACCCCTTTCATTCTTTATTTACCTCAAGACACACTTGCATCAAAGTCGGCTCATTTGTCAGATTTTGGCACCCAAGTCTTCGTAGGTCCTTGGATGTTAGAAGCATTTCTTCCAAAAGTTTTCTTTGACATTTTCATTGCCACCTTGTCATCACTTTCCATGATCCTGCAATTCTCAATAACATGTCCACGGTTTCCACAATAAAGGCATTGAGGAGAAGCAGTTTTACCAAGAGACTTCCTTTTAGGAGTAAAGGAATTTTCAAATCCATTCCATCTTCTATTTTCAAAAGGTCTAGATTTAACAAAATTAGACCTAGCATGCATTCTAGAAGCATGGAAGTTTTCTGTTTTCAAAAACCAACACTCTTTCATAAGATGTCCGTACTTCTCACAATGAAAGCAACAAGAAGATGTGGGTCTACGGAATGACTTTCCATTGTTAGCATGAGTGTTTGTGAACAAGTTTCTCTTATAGCATGAAGACCCTTGAGCATTGGAGGCATGTTCAATTCTGAATTTTCTTTGAAGGTTTGATTTTGCATTCATGACATGAAAATCATCATTTTGCTTCACAAAATAGTCATTCATGACATGGCCAAGTTTGTGACAATAAAAGCATGAGGTATTTTTCTTTTTGCATGCAAGTTTGTCATCCTCTTTCATGACAACACAATCATCCATCACATGACCAAACATGCCACAATAGAAGCATTCAACATTCAACTTTGATTTTTGAGATCTATTTGACATGGAAGGCTTTTTGTTAAGATTTTTATTTTTATCAAAATTATTTTCAGAGATTTTCACTTGAGCAACGGGAGGAGGTGTTTTGGAGGTGCTAGGAATGTCGGAGACATGAACAAAAGAGCTTTTCATTTTTGATTCAAAAGATTTTTTGTTGACTGGAATGTAACCAAGACCCTCTTTTTGAAAGTTCACTTTAACACCTAGCAATGTGTCTAAGTTCTCCTTCCCTTTGACAAATCTAGACAAATCATCTTTTAAGCTTTGCACTTCTTCTTCAAGAGCAGAAACATGCAATTCGGCACTCGTGATTTCTTCTTCACATGCACAAACTTTCTCATTCAACAAGCAATTCACAGATTTGAAGCTTTCATTTTCATCCTTGAGTTCTTTGTTTTCAACATTCATGGAATATAGTTTTTCAGTCAATTTCTCAAGGACTTTCTCAGTTTTAACAAGTTTTGAAATCTTAGCAAGCATTTGTTCATTTTCAGATTTCAACAAAGCATTTTACTTTTCAAGTTTATCAGAGCTTTTCAACCTACTTTCAAGTAGAGAAATCTGAATTAGCATAGCACCATTATGCTTTTTGAGCTCCTCATTTTCAATCATGATCCTCTTGTTGTCAATTTCATTATCAAGCAATTTATCAAATATTTTATCATCATCAGAAAGAGATACTAGCTTACTTTTAAGATGTTTTTGTGTTTCTTCAAGCAATGAAATCTTAGACAACAAGTGTTTATTTTGATCAAGCAAATCATGGGAATCAGTATCAATTTCAAGAGCAGTATTAGATTTTCTGAACATCTCAAGCTCTTCATTCATACAAGACATCTCATCTGAAAATAATTCAACTTTGGATTCTAGAAGTTCTTTTTCATATTCCAGATTCTCAATCTTTGAGTCCAAAGCTTTACAATATTCACAGGAAGGATTATCATGCACATTCTCATTAATCTTCCTTTTCAAGTTCTTATTTTCAGATTTGAGTTTCTTGCATTTTTTATACAGTTCAGCATATGCCATTTGCCATTCCTCATTAGAGAGTTCTTCATTTTCAGAATTTACCTCATCAACATTTTCATCATGGCATTGATCAGCATCGTCGGCCATGAAACCTTTTTGCCCTTCTATCTCTTGAGCTTTGATCAACTGATCCATAAGCTCCTTCGCCGTTCTACAAGAAGAAACAAATTGAAACATATGAGTATCAATGGCACTTTTCAATAAACTTAAGACAATGACATTTTCATGGTTCTTCAATTTATCTTGACTAGACCACTTGGTCTCATCTAAAGGCAATATGTGAGGACCATCATAAATTAACTTCCAAAGATTAGGATTAATTGAATTGATCAGTCTACACATTTTACCTATCCATGAAGTAACATCAGAACCATTAAGAATAGGAAGGCAGTTCATCGACATGTGTTCAACAGAAAAATTCATGATTATAGAATGCACTGGGATCACTCTGAAGATCGTGAGATCTAGGGACTGCAGAGCCTCGCTCTGATACCAATTGTTGGGTCCCGTAGTGCAGGGACACGGTTCTAGAGGGGGGGGTGAATAGAACCCTCCTTACTAAATCTATGTCCAATTAAAATCTTAACCGACCTCACAGTGGAATTAACAAACTTAATGAGATTGACTGAATTGGAACAAGTAGGATTACTCAATTCTCTCAATCTCACCGAGCTCACACGATTGCGTATATAGACTAAAAAGAGATGCACACAAACACACAAATCAAACCATGAGACACGGGGATTTTTAGGTGGTTCGGGACCACGACGGGTTCCCTACGTCCACCCCTTACCAAATCGGTAAGGCTTTCTCCACACGCTGTGAATGCAGTAAACACGGGGATTTCTCCCACACACACACGAGGTAAAAACCCCAACACACACGCTACTAGAGTAGCAGACACACGGGGATGTACCTCAACACACACACACACATAGGACGACGCCTACACAGCTACACGAGAGTAAACTCCCAACCATACACAGGGAACACACCCCACAATATCTCCAAGCACACACACGAATAACCTCCACCGCATACGACGCACAAGCGTCAACACAAACCACTCGGAGAACCCTTTCTCCGAACACCCACACAAGAAAATCGTTTAGGAATTTATGTGGAAATCAGATATGCATACACTCAACCCAGAACAATTTCTAAACACTAAACCACACAACAAAACTGAAATGTAAAGCTCCCCCTCTTTAGAACAATCTGGCTCTTCTCAGTTCGTAGTCGGATGAACACGATTTTGGCATCCTCTTGTTCTTCTCCTCGAACCGCTTCTTTTCTTCTTCTATCACGAGCTCCAAATCACAAGGGAAGTAGATCAGATCTGCTGTTGAAGACCTCTAGAGCTTCTCCACCGTTTCAGCCCTTTCTTCTCCTACAAGGAAGAACACACTTTGATTAGGGTTAATCACTTGTGAATCTCGTAGCTCATATATATATATAACTTAGAGAGCCCAAAAGACACATAAAACCCTCCTCACACATGTTAGAAACACCCTAGTATGACTAGGAACCATTGGGGGGTGTTTTGGTAAAGTTTCAAGGGGTTTTGGATGAGTTTTAAACACTTTCGTAAGTCCCGTCCGGAAGGGGTCGACCCTTGGGGTCGACCCTCGGCAACCAGGTTGCTGGAATACACAAAAAGAGGCCCTCTGTTACAGGGGTCGACCCTTGGGGTCGACCCTTTCAGTGGGGGTCGACCCCTGGGGTCGACCCTTGGCAACTAGGTTACTGTCGGGGCCAAAAAAAGAGCCAGGTTTAAAGGGGTCGACCCCAAGGGTCGACCCTTTCAGGCAGGGTACAAAAACACAAAAAAACTGCACTGCGTGCTCCGGCGGCAGGAATTAATTCTCCTAGCTCTGAACTCCGATCGAAGCGAGACTAGAGGCGTTGGAAAGAGGACTTCAAGAGCTACAACATAAAATTTTTAGAGGGAGATCCAATGGTTGGAGTGAAAATGGTGAAGACTTTAAGACAGTTTGAGTTTGAAAAACAACTAAAACCTCCATCAAACCAAAGGGAAATAATTGATTAAATGTTACCATAATCCCATGAAGATCAACAATGATTTTGCATCCTGAAAAATATGATAAACCAAGAGGTTAGTTGAGAATCAAAATATATGAGTTATGCATTAACACTATGAACATGTTCACAATGAAATACATCATTGAACCTATTCAAACATGCGTGTTGCTTCTCAAATCAATCAACAAAAATATATTCCACCAAATGACAAGGTTTTGTTATGATGAACATGGATTTCTCAATCAATCAAATACAATGACATGGGAGCTCAACATTCAGTTACAATGCAATCAACTCTTCAATATCAAAATGCTTCATTACATAAATGTTAACAATTATGCCAAATGCAAAGCATGCATAATGTCATGGAACCACATACATTTAAATGGCATTATTGTTGATTAAAAATTAACATTCATGAACCATTATCTCATAAGAGCATTGATAGGTACAAGAGATCTTTTTGAATCGTTCATACATTTAAATCACAATAACCCCAACAATAATATCCATGAGTATACTCAAACATGTGCCAACCCTCAAAGGTCTCAAGTGAGCTTATGTGAAACATGAATGAAACAGATCAACCTTTTACCAAATCAAGTGGTCATGAATCCAAATAATGAGCAAGCATCATTAAGGTCACATTCATCAATTTCCAAGTTACAAGTGAGAGTCGACATAAGGTGAAGAATGAGTTAACTCCCTTTTGCAAGAAGATCGCCATTGATACATTTCTTTGAGTTCCAAACATGAACCGTAGATGTGGTCCTGCAAACCAAAATATTCAAGGCTTGAGATCCTTAAATACAAATCATTCATATGACCTTCAAATATGAACAAAGTTAACTCCCTTTTAGAAGAAGAGCTTCATTGATGGACCACGTTAGATTCCAAGTATGAGCCATGGATTTGTATACCTGCAAATCAACATAAAGATAGCATTAGTTCCTTAAACACCAAAGGTTCATATGGCTTTCAAGAGTGAACATTAAATCCATCTTTCAACTCATCGAATCAAGATATAAAACATGTTGCTCAATGAAACACATACACACATAATCACAATCGTTTTGATATCATTGAAACCAAACACGAACTAGGGGATACAACAAGATGATTCTTAAGACTTTGGAAACTCTTTTCACAGTCCTTCGACCAGACAAAATGATTTTCTTTTCTGGTAAGTCTAGTTAAAGGAACCGCGATCTTTGAAAAGTCCTTTATGAATCTTCTATAATAACCTGCTAGACCCAAAAAGCTTCTAACTTCAGATATAGTCGTTGGTCGGCTCCAATCTCTGACAGCTTCTACCTTAGAAGGATCCACATCAATACCTTCTTTTGAAATAATGTGGCCTAGGAATGAGACTTCCTTGAGCCAGAATTCACACTTATTGAGTTTGGCATAAAGTTTATGTTCTCTAAGTGTTTGCAAGGCTATCCTTAGATGTTCTTCATGTTCTTCTTTTGTCTTGGAGTATATCAGGATATCATCGATGAAGACGACGATGAACTGATCTAAATATGGCTGGAAGACACTGTTCATAAGTTGCATGAATGCTGTTGGGGCATTAGTTAACCCAAACGGCATTACAACGAATTCATAGTGGCCATAACGACTTCGAAAAGCCGATTTGTAAATGTCCCCTTCTTTGATTCTAAGCTGATGATAACCTGATCTTAGGTCAATCTTAGAAAAATATTCTGCTCCCGAAAGCTGATCGAAGAGCTCATCAATACGCGGTAATATGTATTTGTTCTTGATTGTAAGTTGATTCAATCGCCGGTAGTCAATGCATAACCTGAGAGAACCATCCTTCTTCTTGACAAATAGAACCGGCGCACCCCAAGGGGATGTGCTAGGTCTGATAAAACCCTTCTCTAGAAGTTCCTATAATTGCTTCTTTAATTCCTTGACTTCTGTGGGGGACATCCTGTAAGGGGCTATAGAAACAGGTGCCGTACCTGGAATGAGTTCAATGGTAAAGTTTACTTACCTCTCGGGCGGTAAATTAGGTAGGTCGGATGGGAACACGTCCGGGAATTCATTTGCAATAGGAATGTTTGCTAGGATAATTTCCTTAGATTCGGTGACAATGACTGAAGTAAGAAAAGCTTCACATCCTTGCGAGATAAGTTTGCAAGCGTGAAGAGAAGATATGATGGTAGGATGTTTCTTATATTGGATGCCAAGAAAGGAAAATCTTGGAAGACCGGGCTTTCGGAAAGATATAATCCTATTTCGGCAGTTGATATAAGCATCATGGTCTACAAGCCAATCTACCCCTAAAATGGCATCATATCCTTTCATGTCAAGGCATACTAAGTTTGCGGGGAGATTGTGTCCTTCTACCACTACCTCACAATCAGGATAATAGTTGGTAAGCTTAGTTCTAGATCCTAAAGGTGTAGTAATAGAGAGATCTGAAGGTAGGGGAACTGATGCAGTTGGTAAGGTTTTTGCAAAAGTGGTGGAGATAAAAGAATGAGAAGCACCAGTGTCAAATAGCACGAATGCAGGACGAGAACAGATTTAAAGAGTACCTTCCATGAGCCCATCATTTTGATCCCTGGGCGCTTCTTCTTCATCTATAACTGCATTGAGGCGAGCCTGCCTCCTACGTCCTCATTATTTGGTTGGTCTTTCATAAGAGGGCAATCTGGCACACGATGCTCCCTACTCCCACAACGCAAACAAGCACTTAGGCGCTTCCAGCATTCTTCAGCCGAGTGGCCGAATTTCTCACAAAAGGTGCACGCCGAGGCGACTTGCTCATTTTCTTCCTTCACCTTTTTACTACTCTTTTGAGAACTTCCATTGTTCCCGTTCCTTGATCTTTTCTTATTATCATGGCTTTTGTATGGTTCCGTGATGCTGAACTTCTCCTTTTTATAATACCGATCAGAGCGCCGGCTAGATTCTTCCCCCTTTCCTTTCAACCTTTCGACCTTCTCTAAGGTCCTCTCGCATAAATATGCCCTTTGAACCATCTCCGCATAAGTGCGGATATTCTGTGTCCCCAGTTGTTGAATGGAACCGGGCCGTAACCCGTCCATAGATCGGTTTGCTTTTAATAAGTCTGTACTAATCAAATGTGGTGCATACGGTGCTAGCCTTGAAAACTGCAACTCATATTCTGCCACGGACATCACCCCTTGACGAAGGGAGGCAAACTCCATAGCCTTCCTTTCCTTTACATGCTCAGAGAAATATTTGGCACGGAATAAAGTGAGAAAAATATTCCATGTATGTGGCGCATCGGCCGGAGGTGCCGGAACTGATTTCCACCAAGTGCAAGCATCCTTGTTTAATTGGAACGTCGCTAGACGGACTTTCTCCTGAACAGTGCATTGTATAACGTCAAATATCCTATTCATCTCGTCGATCCAATTTTTTGCTTCGTCTGGATTGGAAGATCTATAGAAACGCGGAGGATTTAGACTCCGGAAATTGCGATGAAGGTCTCCTGCCCTTGCCCCCGCACCACCTTGTGCTATAGTTTGTAGTGCCTGGGTGAGGCCGGCAACAGTTTGTTGCATACCGTCCCAATCTACGCGATGAGCCATGATAAGAATAATAAGGTACCTGAGAAAAATAACAACTTGTTATTTCTCATGAAATTGGAATAAGCAAAATAATTCTTAAACTAATTAGCTATCTTATCTCGGGTTCTACCCAATCCCCACATGGGTGTGGAATTTTTCCTTAGTTCATAGGTATGGGTCCTTAACCTTGGACTTATCCTATGACATGACTCTTTTCCCTAAGTCTTGAGACTTAGGCTCTGATACCAACTTAACTGTCACGCCCCGAGCCTTTAATTACAGCTGAAGACTCGCTCGGGGAGCGTAAACAGCCGGCATGGTAAGCCTCTTGCAAGCAAGAATCAATCAGAGCGCAAGACAATCACACAAATAAATGCAATTGCACAATAATATTCAAACTCCAATTTTATTTCATAAATGATCAATCTTTAAATACAATAGCCTCTACTTCTCAATTTATTGACTCAAGAAATAGGAAAATTACATTGACTCAATCTAGATAATTTAGACTTCCTATGTCTTCACTCTTGTCATAATAACAATTAATCGCTCTCGGACCCGCTACTTGAATCACCCGAATCCGAATTCGAACTATTTCCATCTCCTGAAAAACATTGGAAAGTAGGTCATGAGCACACTTGCCCAGTAGGTATCTTCGCATCAACATGAAGGCATTATTAAAGTGATTAACATTTTTGCTCTAAATAAATAAGGTAAAATCATGCGAATGCGAATCAATCATGCGATCAAATCAATAGAAACAAGATAACCATGTAAGATAGAATGATCAAGAATGAGCTAGCAAGAATATAACAAGAACATGATATTGGCCTTCCATGAACAAGAATGTAACGAGATTGTACTAGCAAGCCACATATTCATCACACTAGTCTGAGTACATAGTTCGTGAATTTCTGTGGAATATCAAGCAAGAATGTCATGTCGTGCCGTGGATCTTCACTTATTTATAGAAATAGTACTCCCGGCGCAATGCGACGCCAGTAGCATCATACCCCATGGTTTATAAAGTAGTATGTTTCTGGTAATCAGCCGAGGGGACTAGCATAGAGCCCTTGAACACAATCAGTGCTCGATCGCATCTTCAGTTATAAATTAAGATACTTCTACGCAATATAACAGTAAAGTATGGCCAATAATATAGCACTTCCAATAATTCAATGATAACGAAAATCAATGAATGAATGCTTCAACGTAAGAATGTAGGAGTCAAGAAATAGACTTTAAACAATGTCATGCTCATGGAAATAAATCGACAGCATAACGGTATTTTCCTTAACTTCCATTTCTTTTAGATCAATTTAAGCAATATGACAAGTTCTAGATTATCAAAGTTTGTCTAGAATTATAGGAATATCAACCCTTGGTCAAACCTTGGGTTAATATAAACAAGCTATGTAACGGTCATTTGCTGGGCCGTTACATTATGTAACATGCCAGTAATGGGCTGTTACAGTGATCCGAGTCCAGAAGGATAAAAATAGACTCAGAGGAATGTGATGGTCTGGCACTAGGCCGTTACGTAAGCCTGACGGTCCAGTTCAAGGCCGTTACATTTCAAGAATCAAAAACCACGATAGAGTGTTCTAATTAATGGGCTTTCATTGGTAAAACCAACTCGGCGTCCTAGTGGGAATCCCAGGCTCGCGGAGAATTACGGAGGCCTTGAAACAATGATTTCCTAGTCGATTGGAAGGAATATCCAATAGAGAGGTCCTCATATCCAAGATTGTGTTCCTATAGTGCAAAGTGTGAACTAATGACAACATACCGGAATATGTGCCATGTACGTATAGAATTGACTCTATTGACAGAGAGAGATATATATAATCAATGTGAACATCATGATAAAAACTCCGTCAATACAATGTTAAAAAGTCATGCTTTATAGTACAAAACTATAGAATTTTGGTATGAAATTAACATATCCTTAAAATATCACTAAGATATCAAAACATGCAATACCTATCAGGCACAATCAGATATCCTAAAAATCATGTAATCAGGTTAAAATTCAAGTAACTATGCTTAATCAATAAATAATATTGGCAAGTTATTTTCTATCTTAGGGTTGACAGAACGCAGGATATAACGGTCTTAAGAGGGGGCGTCGCAGTGAAAGTGGCGGTCATGATCAAGCCGTTACTTGAATGTTACGCGTCTGTCCAAGCGCGTTAGAAACATCCGTGCAATTCAAATACTACAGAGTCTGTAACGGTCTGTAGTAGGGCCGTTACTTGAAAGTGACGGTCCTATGCTAGTGCGTTACAGTATCTGCTAACAGAAAACAATCATAGAAACTAAGAGATCAACTCACATCATGTCTTTTATCAAAACATGATGAGTTTCTAGTCATGTTAACGAAGTAAGGCCATCTACATGCATAGGTAATCATGAATAGATGAATAGTCATGCTTTAATTTCTTAATTTGGCTAAGAGGTGCATGATGTGCATAGAACAAATAAAACATGAAATCAATGCTCTATAATGCATGGAATTCAATCAAACCAGAGGGCTTTTAGTCTATCATGCTGTTTTTACCGTTCATGAGATAACATACCTCTTACTTAGACTGTAGTTTCTGAATTTGGTTGAGAACCTTGCCCTAGATCCCTTCCTTCTCTTGTGACTTTTTCAGCAACTTCCTTGGGCTCTAACTCCACGACCTCTTGACCTACAGATGTGAAATTCGGATGGGAGTTAGTCTAAAGTATTGTAATCAAATACTTCTAAAGAACTTACCTGAGATAGTGACTCCTTACCTTGCTTCCTTATGCCCAAAAAGTAAGGGTCGCACAGTTCAGAACTATGCCCTATTTATAGAGTTTAGGCTAGGGTTTGAGGATTAGATCGAGTTTAGAGTCCTTATTTCATCAAATCCTAATCTCTAAGAGTCCTTAGAGTTTTCACAATCCTTCCCAAGTCGATCCATAGTGGATAGGAACATCAAGTTCCAATCTTTTCATGAGTCCCTTCACTTACGGAACTAACAGGATGTAACGGTCGAGTGCCCATGCGTTACATGGATGTGGCGGTCTTACGATAGACCATTACAGTCATCGTAGCTTAGAGTTTCAATTTATAAAAACTCTTTTGTTAATTATCTTATATTATTAGTATTTATCCTAAAAAAATCTGTGGATAGGCTTAAATACCTTCTGGAATGTGGGCCAACTTAATGGGCCTGAGTTAAAAACCTTTTAGACTTTAATTAAGTGGGTTGGGTTAATTGATCAACACTATTTGGCCTTTTAATGACTTATTTAATCAAATAGACCATTTATAAATTTATTTAGGCCTTTATAATTTCTAGAAAATTATTTAAAATTTCTGGGGCACTACAGAGTTCGCCTCTCTTCGATAAGGAATGATGACAGTTGCGAATATGAACTTCAATTCTCCAGACTAGCACCTTATGCACCGCATTTAATCAGTACCGATCTATTGAATGCTAATCGGTTTATGGACGGGTTACGACCCGTTTCATTCAGCCGCTCGGGACCCAAAACATCCGTACTTATGCGGAGATGGTTCAACGGGCATACTTATGTGAAAGGAACTTAGAAAAGGTCGAGAAGTTGAAAGGGAAAGGAGAATAGTCCAGCCGACGATCAGATCGGCGTTATAAGAAAGAAAAATTCAGCATCACGGAGCCTCATAAAAGCCATGATCTAGGAGCGGGAACGGTGGAAGTTCCCAGAAAAACAAGAAGATTAAGGAGAAGGAGCAAGTCGCCACGGCTTGCACTTTTTGTGAAAAGTTCGGCTATTCGACTGAAGAGTGTTGGAAGTGCCTTGGTGCTTGTTTACGCTGTGGAAGCAGGGAGCATCGCATGCCGGATTGCCCCCTTATGAAGGACCAGTCATCTGGTGGTGGACGCAGGAGGCAGGCTCGCCTCAACGCTGTTCTAGAGGAAGAAGAAGCACCCAAGGATGGTGGACTTATGGAAGGTACTCTTCAAATTTATTCTCGTCCTGCATTTGTGCTATTGATACTGGTGCCTCTCATTCTTTTGTCTCCACTACGTTTGTGAAAATATTACCAATTGCATCAGTTCCTCTACCTTCAGATCTTGCTATAACCATACCCCTAGGTTCTGAGCAAAACATACCAGATATTACCCTGATAGCGAGGTAATAGTAGAAGGTCACAATCTCCCCGCAAACTTAGCATGTCTTGACATGAAAGGTTATGATGTCATCTTAGGGGTAGATTGGCTTATAGATTATGATGCTGATATTAACTGTCGAAATAGGATTATATCCTTTCAAAAATCAGGTCTTCCAAGATTCTCTTTCCTTGGCATCAAGTGTAGGAAACATCCCACTATCATATCTTCTCTTCACGCTTGCAAACCCATCTCGCAAGGATGTGAAGCTTTTCTTGCTTCTGTCATTGTTACCGAATCCAAGGAAATTGTCCTAGCAAACATTCCTATTGTAAATGAGTTCCCAGATGTATTCCCATCCGAATTATCCAGTTTACCACCCGAGAGGGAAGTGAACTTCACTATTGAACTCATTCTAGGAGCAACACCTGTTTCTATAGCCCCTTACAGAATGTCCCCCACGGAACTTAAGGAACTAAAGAGGCAGTTGCAGGAACTATTAGATAAGGGCTTCATTAGACCTAGAACATCCCCTTGGGGTGCGCCGGTGCTATTTGTCAAGAGAAGATGGCTCTCTCAGGCTATGCATAGACTACCGGTGACTAAATCAACTTACAATCAAAAACAAGTATCCATTGCCGCATATTGATCAGCTCTTCGATCAGCTTTCAGGAGCAGAGTATTTTTATAAAATAGACCTCAGATCAGGTTATCATCAGCTTAGAATTAAAAAAGAAGACATTTATAAATCAGTTTTTCGAAGTCGTTATGGCCACTATGAATTCATGGTAATGCCGTTTGGGTTAACAAATGTCCCAGCAGCATTTATGCAACTTATGAACAGTGTTTTTCAACCATATATGGACCAGTTCATCATCGTCTTCATTGATGATATCTTGATATATTCCAAGACAAAAGAGGAACATGAAGAACATTTGAGGATAGCCTTGCAAACACTTAGAGAACATAAACTTTATGCCAAGCTTAACAAATGTGAATTCTGGCTCAAGGAAGTTTCATTCCTAGGCCATATTATTTCAAAGGAAGGTATCGCTGTGGATCCTTCGAAAGTCGAAGCTGTCAGAAATTGGAGCCGGCTAACGACTATATCAGAAGTAAGAAGCTTTCTGGGTCTAGCTGGTTATTATAGGAGGTGCATTAAAGACTTCTCAAAAATTACGGTTCCTTTAACTAGACTCACAAGAAAAGAAAATCCTTTTGTCTGGTCAGAGGAATGTGAAAAGAGTTTTCAAATTCTTAAGAATCACCTTACTACAACTCCTATTTTAGCACTACCGGTGGAAGGTGGTAGATTCGAAGTATATACGGATGCATCTGGCATTGGCTTAGGATGCGTTCTCATGCAGGATGGAAAAGTAATCTGTTATTCCTCAAGACAATTGAAACGTCATGAGGAAAATTATCCCGTGCATGATTTAGAATTGGAAGCCATTATTTTCGCCTTAAAAATTTGGCGTCATTATCTCTATGGAGAAAAGTTCACTGTCTACTCGGATCACAAAAGCTTGAAATACTTATTCTCTCAAAAGGAGCTTAATATGAGGCAGAGGAGATGGTTAGAATATCTCAAGGACTTTGATTTTGCTATTCAATATTATCCTGGTAAGGCTAATGCTGTAGCATATGCACTCAGCAGAAAATCAATAGATATGCTATCAAGTCTTATGATTAGTATGACTAATCATATTCCTCAATTTGCTCAGATGAACTTAGACATTGACATAAGGGAAGATGATTGTTTCATGGCTAATATTCGAGCTCAACCTACATTGATAGAGGATCTGGTCAAGTTGCAAAATGATGATCCCGTGTTACTGGAAATTAAAGCCAATATTGAACAAAGGCTGGATTTCTCTGTTTCCAATGACGAAGTTTGTTATTTAAGGGCCGAGTGTGTGTACCAGATCATGAGGATACGAAGAAACTGATCCTAGAAGAAGCACATAATTCCAAGCACACCATTCATCCAGGAGGTACGAAGATGTATCAAGATCTCAAAAGAAACTTCCGGTGGCCCAATATGAAGAGAGAAATAGCTGATTTCGTGTCCCGTTGTCTCGCCTGCTAACAAGTAAAAGCAGAACATTTTAGGCCCGTAGGTAAATTGCATCCCTTGAATATTCCCGAATGGAAATGAGAGAGTATAGGAATGGATTTCATCATGGGTTTACCTAAGACCAGGGGAGGAGACGATGGTATATGGGTGATCATAGACCGATTGACTAAATCCGCACACTTCATACCAATAAAAAGTCGATGGTCTGTGGATATTCTAGTAGCATTATACACGAAAGAAATTGTCAAATTACATGGTGTCCCTGTCACTATTGTATCTGATAGAGATCCTCGATTCACATCATAATTCTGGAAGTGCCTACAACATTCACTAGGGACTAGATTGAATTTTAGCACAGCATTTCACCCATAAACTGATGGTCAGACTGAAAGAATAAATCAGGTAGTAGAAGATATGCCCAGGGCTTGTGCTATTGATTTTGGATGAAGTTGGCATGACCACTTGCCTCTGGTAGAATTTGCATACAACAACAGTTATCAAGACAGCATACAGATGGCTCAAGATAGGTAAAAATCTTATGCTGACAATCGAAGACGCGACTTGGAATTTCAGGTGGAAAATCATGTATATCTGAAAGTTTCTCCAGGCCGTGGTATTCGAAGATTTGGCATTAAAGGAAAGCTAACTCCAAGGTTCATTGGCCCATTTGAAATCCTCGAAAGGGTCGGTGAAGTGGCTTATAGACTGGCTTTACCTCCACAATTAGCAGGAGTTCACGACGTATTTCACGTCTCTATGTTGAAGAAATATGTATATGATCTTCATCATGTCATTACTTATGATAATCTGGAGATCCAAAAGGACCTGACATACGAGCAGAAACCGGTCAGGATTCGGGAGCGAGAAGTGCGTCAACTAAGGAATATAACTATTCCTATGGTCCAAGTCCAACGGACGAAGCAATGGCCACACGAAGTAACATGGGAGACGGAAGAATCTATGCGTAGAAGATTCTCAGAATTATTCAACTGTAATTACACTCTCCATAAATCCATGTACTGAATTTGGGGATCAAATTCTTCTAAGTGGGGGAGGGTGTAGTGCCCCAAAATTTATATAAATAATTTTAGATTTTTTAAGAATTTATAAAGGCCAAAATAGATTAACAAATAAATTAATATTGAGATTATAAGGCCCAATTATGTTAAATAACTAATCCAGCTTTGATAATTAAAACCCAATAAGTTTATGGACCAAGCCCATTAAGTTTGACCTGTTGTGTATGTGATTTTGATGATTACAAAATGCCTTTGTTGCTTAGCCTTGTGCGTGAATGCTCTTCACTTGAACTGGTTGTGGAAATGATCATAAACTCTTTCTTTTGGCTTATCATCATGTGGATGAATTGTAATTCTACAAGACTTATCATCATGTGGATGCATACGTGCTTTGAAGTTAGCACAAACATTGCATATACACTGTCTCTAAACTTGGTGAGATTGCTTTGTATTTAATGAGAAGCCTCTGTGAAAAACATACTTGGATAAATGTCATTTTGAGCATCATGTCATATTGAGCCTCTCACATTGAGCATCATGTCATATTGAGCCACATATCATGAATGTGTACTTTGGTAATGCTAAATGAATGGAGGGAATGATATGTGGTTTGATGAGCTTGTGGATTGATCACATGGAATGTGACTCAACATTGTTATGCGTACCTTGATTCCAAATTTGTTAATCATGCAATGGTAATTCAATATTGAAACTCCATGATTCTTACATGAACGATTCAACAAAAGAACAAGCATTTAAGGACAATGTGAAACTCAGGTAAAACAATGTTGTAAGTTCCACCTTTCACTCTTGGAATAGGTTCAACGAAGTAATTTATTGTGAACATGGTCATAGTGTTAATGCTTGATGTAAAGATCTTAATTGTCAACTAACACCTTGCTTTATCATGTTTTTCAGGATGAAAAATCATTGTTGATCTTCATGGGATTATGGTAACATTTAATCAATTGTTTCCCTTTGGTTTGATGGAGGTTTTAGTTATTTTTCAAACTTAAACTGTCTTACAGTCTTCACCTTTTTAATCCAACCGTTGGATCTCCCTCTAAAAATTATATGTTGTAGCTCTGGGAGTCCTCTTTCCAACGCCTCTAGTCTTGCTTCGATCGGAGTTCGGAGCTAGGAGAATTAATTCCTGTCACCGAAGCGCGCAGAGCTATTTTTTTCTTTTTTGTGAAACCTGCTGAAAGGGTCGACCCGTGGGTCGACCCTGGGGTCACCCTGTAACCCAGAACCTTAAATAAGGTTCTGTTTGGGTTCTGGAAGCACGAGGGTCGACCCCTGGGGTCGACCCATTGAAAGGGTCGACCCTGGGGTCGACCCATGTGACCCAGAACCAAATTTTTGGTTCTGTTTGGCTTCTGTGTGCCCAAGGGTCGACCCTGGGGTCGACCCCTTCTGGTTGAACGTCCAGCCACCATGTTTGACCGCCGTTTTCTTGCCCCAAAAGTCCTACCAATCACATCCTAATGCCCTATATCACTCCCTAATTCGTGGATCTGGTCTCCAAGCTATCCCTTGACCGTTCTAAGCTTATAAAACATCCTATTGGAGTGAAAACCCAAAGGAGAGGGCTGAAAACTATTCTTTGGTGTGCAGGTTCGGAGTTGAAGCTTCCAAGCCCTCTTCCACCTTGCTCTGAAGCTGAAATTGAAAGGAAGAAGCTTGAATCAAGGCCCAAGATCATATACAACTGAAAGGGGCATCCGAAATCAAGATCCAACCTCTGTTTGTGTTGCATTTCTTCACAATTGCTTCAAGAACGTTCTTCATCCTACAGAAGCATTTCATGAGGGAGTTATCTTGATCTTTCACTTCTGTATCTTTTTGTTTGAGATTGTTCAAGGTTGTGAATGCATTATCTAAGAGATGCAACATATATATAAATGCACTTTTGTTCATCTAGTTGCTGCCCTCTTATTAATGTTGTGTTTTTCATACTAAGCAACAACAAGAGCTAATGCATTCCATTCTCTTGCAGAAGAAGAAGGAGGAGTGCAGTCACAAGGTTGAAGAGAAGAGAGGTTTATGAGGCTAATCATTTTTCTGATGTATGAAGGTTTGATTGGAGCTAGGATTTGAAGGAAAAGAGGATCAGTTCGAGGAGTGGAAGAAGATGATGTCAAGACCATGATCATCCGTCAAAGAGCCTAGAAGAATCAGATTTTGTTGAAGAAGGGGGATTCTTACTCTTGATGCAACTTTCCAGTTTTCATCTCTATAATTTGTTTGGGGGTCATAGCATATATGTGTTGTTGATTCATATATATTTGAGATAATATTTCGTGTGGGTGTTCGGAGAAAGGGGTCTCCGAGTGTGTGTGTGGTCTCTTGTGTGTCGATTTCTGCGGAGTATATCCGCGTGTGTGGTTGGGAGTTTACTCCCGTGTGGTTGTGTAGGCATTGCCCTACGTGTGTGTGGACAGAGTTGTGTCTCCATGTGAGGTATCTTGTTCGGGGTGTGTTTCCCAACGTTGTGTGTGTGTGTGTGTGTGTGTGTGTGTGTGTGTGTGTGTGTGTGTGTGTGTGTGTGTGTGTGTGTGTGTGTGTGTGTGTGCTGCTGTGCAGTAGTTTGAGGCAAGGCCTCGTGTGTGGTTTGCTGCGAAAGCAGCATGTGTGTGTTAGGGCTTCGTCCCTGTGTTGCTACATTTTGTAGCGTGTAGTGAAGCCTCACCGGTTTGGTGAGGGGTGGACGTAGGGAGCCCGTCGTGGTCCCGAACCACCTTAAAAATCCTCGTGTCTTGTGGTTTGATTTGTGTGATTGTGAGTTCTCGACTTTCTGGTTATGTAATCGTGTGAGCTCGGTGAGATTGAGTGAATTAAGTTTAAACTTGTTTAGATTAATTTCCTCAATCCTATCAATCTTGTAAATTCCGTTGTGTGGTAGTTTATATTTTTAATTGGACATAGTTTTTAGCAGTAGGATCTATTCACCCCCCCTCTAGATCCGTGTTCCTGCACTACGGGACCCAACAATTGGTATCAGAGTGAGGCTCTGTTGTCCCTAGATCTTGCGATCTACAGAGTGATCCCAGTGCATTCCACAATGATGATTTTTTCTACTGAACATATATCAATGAACTATTTGCCAATCTTCACTGGTTTGAATTTTAATTCATGGCTAGGTAAATTGTGTGTGGTGATCAATTCTATTAATCCTAGTCTTTGAAAATTGATTTGTCATGGTCCACACATATTACCTCTAGATGAGACCAAGTGGTCTAATCAGGATAAAATGATGCATCATGATAATGTTACTGCTTTGAGTTTATTGAAAGCTTCTGTAAGTACTAACGAATATCCATTTGTATCTTCTTGTAGGACGGCAAAGGAGCTCATGGACCAGTTAATCAAACATTAAGAGAAGGAAAGGCAAAAATATCTCATGGCCGATGATGCTGATCAACAAAGTGACAAAAATACAGAAGAGGTAAATTCTGATTCTGAAGAATTTACTCTTGACGATCTTGTTGAAGCTTATGATGAGTTGACAAAACAATATAAGAAAGTCAAGTCAGAAAATAGAAAATTGAAAAAGAAATCTGAAAATTTGGTCTATGAAAATAGTTCTTGTGATAAATGTTCCGAGCTTGTTAACTTCAATGAACTTTTAGAGCATGATGTTGAATGTCATAAAGAAACCATTGCTTGTTTGAGAAATGAGAATGTTGCACTCAATAATAAAATCGATCAATTGGAGAAAACTGAAAAAGATCTAAGAAATAAAATGGAATCAAACTCAATTGATCAGGATATTTGCATTGAATTGATTATGAATGATAAACTTGCAAATAAAATGAAGAACTTAAAAAGGAAAACAGTGCTATATTGATTCAGACATCTCTGGTTGAAGGCAGCATGAAGGTTCTTGAAAAAGAACATGTTTTGTTAAAATCTGAAAATGAAAAACTGAAACATCTAAACACAACCATGTCTAAAAATTACTTGCTTTTGAAAACGGGAAAAGTTTGGTTGTTGATGATTCTGAAAAGATGCATGTGCTAGAACAAATGATGGAGAGCTACAAAACCATCAATGCCCAATTGAATGAAAAAATCATTTCCTGTGACAATGAGATCATTTCCTATGAATTGCATATTTCATCACTTGAAAAAGAAATTCTTGATTTGAATGCTTCTTTGTGTAAGTTTGTGAATGGGAAGAAAATCTGAATAAGATATTGGGGACTAAGGTGAATTTCCAAAAAGAGGGGCTGGGCTATAATCCTGTGAACAAAAAGAACTTTGAAAATAAAGTCTACACATCATTTGTCCATAGTTCTAATATGACCAGCACATCCAATGGGTCTCCAAATTAATCTGTTCCTCAAACAACAAAGCAATCAAATGAAAGTCTGAAAAAGAAACAAAACTTGCATCAAAAGGCTAAAAATGTTGCTGGTGTCACGATGAATGCCATGAAAAATCTTGTTGCACATACATATGCATCCACAAAAAAAATCTCATGTTTTTATTGTGGTGAACTTGGCCATATGATGCATGATTACTTTTTGATAAAATCTGAAGATCTAGAAGCATGCAAGAAAATGAATGGCTTCACAAAGCCAAGAAAGTTTCTGAACTCAAAAAGAAATCTTGATAACTCTTATATTCATGCAAGAAGACCATTTGAAAGATTTGCTCCTTTGAACTGTTTTCATTGTGGAAGGTTCGGTCATAGGATGAACAATTGCTTTAGTTTGAAAAATGATAACATCTCTACAGACCCACAGAAATTTCATGCACATCCTGTTGTGAAGAAGAAAAATTTCCATGCTTATAATAATAACATTCATGCTAAATCACAGAAATTTGATTATCATGTTTATGAGAATTCTGTGAAGTCTCTTGGTGGTTGTCATTATTGTGGTGAGTTTGGGCATACCATGCATGTTTGCTCCTCAATGTATTTTGATGATATGCATGCCCAAGAACTGTGAAGGCACCCTCTAGAGGTGCAACTAACCATCCAGGACCCAAGAAGGTTTGGGTACCCAAAACAACCAAATGAGAACTTTGTTGCAGGATTGCATTGAGGTCAAGGGGAAGGCTTTAAGTCGACT